>VMDO01040987.1:0-11530 GCA_007922755.1 Pedetes capensis
GCAAGTAACAGTGCAGATAGCCTCTCCCTATATTCCACAACATGATGACCATGATGCTCAGCTCTGTGCCTCCTCTTGGTTCTCAGAGCAGAGCCAGCTGTCTGCTTGGGAAGCTATCAGAGAGCAGTCAAGGAGCTGGCCTTGCAGAGTCTGGGTGATGTGTTGGAACATTTGTGGAGCCTGTGGTCCATTGTGTTTTTCCACAGACAAAATGACCAAAGCCAATTGTGACCAATCCTGTAGGTCAAAGACCATACAGTGGTTAATAGGCTGGAAAGTTTCCTTTCCCCACTCACAGCCTCTGTACACCACTCAGCCTTGACTACAACCTTAGTACTCTAGGTGGGAAGGAGAGGAGATCCTCTTGGGAAGTATGCAAATCTGATGAAGGAAACACTTGTTTTCTCATGACCTCATCAGTTCTCCTATGGAGAAATGGAGGGGCCGTGGACCTCACTAGTGCCTCACAGACCTGTGCCATCTTGGGGATGAGACTTTAGGTAAGGTGGAAATGTCATTCTTCCTCCTTGAAATCTGGAATTTCTCAGAGTTTTTGCTCCCAGTGTGTAATGGATCTCCTCCAGTGAACTTGCTGAGACCACATGGGTTCTCTGTCTCCAATGTAGTCTTTGTCAAAAACAAAACTGGTTTAGGAAATTCATGCAGACAGCTCCTATTCTATGATCTTCCTGTGATAAATCCACCTAAAGAGTTATATTTGTAATTTTCTAAAGCAAACTATGTAATTCCTCTATGTTAATGATGGTAGTTAAAAATTCCTTGGCATAAAATTTCATCACAATATTTATAGGGTTTGGGTGGGTTGGACAGAGTCTTCTTTCTAACCCATGTCACAAAGATTTCCAATGAACAACATCTCTTCCCAGATGTGCCAACATCACATCCAATATGCCTAAGGAACAGAAGAAATACTCGTGAGTGTTGTCTATCCAAAAGTTAATTGGTGTCCTCTACCATCTGCTCATCTAAATCATCAGGACAATTTTAAAGAAGGATTTAGGCACTTGGACTAAAATTACAAGTGATTCATGATGTTGAAATTTGATTATAAATGAGGGAACTTGTGGTTGGTGTAATGAAATTCTGACCAAGCCCCAGGGTCCATCACGCTGAGATCATTATCCTCACAAAAAGAAAAAGCCTGGTGTGTAATTCCATTTATAGTCTGAGAAGCAAAGACTGCAAAGGAAACCCATGTCCACTGTCTAAGTGACCATTTGATAAAAAGGGATTCACGATTGAAGCTTGTTGAATGACAAGGCCACACAGGAAGGAGAGAAACACCACAAATTATTTCCTGGTGGCTTCTAACTTAACATAATCCTCACTGGCAATAATTGTCATTAATGAACCCAAAACTGGTAAAGTATACTTGCTGATAAAATTTCAATTTAATTTAATTTAATATTTATTTATTTAGGGTTGAATCCAGTGCCACACACATACTTTCTACTACTAGGCTGCAGCAAAAACTTGTTTTGTTTTGTTTTGTTTTTAATTTTTATTTGAAAGAGGATCTCCCTGGATCCAGAGCCTGGATGTGGCCTCGAGCTAGTGAACTTCCTGGCTCTACCTCCAATAATGCTGGAATTTCAGGTGTGAACCGCTGTTTTCAGCTCAAATTTTCAGTTTTAATTTAAGAATCATCTTCAGAATGCAAGTCCAAATTGTTAACTTGTATTCGTGCAGATACTTATTCTGTTTCAGTTCCAGTGATAAAAGAAACATGGTATTTAAAGTATTCAGGACACGTTCTTCTAAAAGGGTACATACTTTCAGTAAAATGAAGGTGCATAACATGTTGTTGGGCTGAGATTTAGCTCGGTTGGTAGAGCTCTGCTCTGCAGTCTCTGAGGTACTGCGTTCAATTCCCAGCACCACCAAAGTAGGAGAAGGAGGTGGCAATCCACTCCCAAAGCAATCCCGAAACAATCAGCCATTGAAAACCCTAAAAGGGTCTCTATGAGTCAGACATGACTCTGGGGCACCTCGAGTGCAGTGGAGTAGGATCCGACACGTAGCAATCCCATGTACAGCAAAGCGAAACACTCTTCAATTCTATGCCAGGCATACAATCTTATTTATGTTTAAGCACATTGTTGCAGATATTGTATCCATCCATCTAGTGGAGGATTTTCCTTTTTCTTCACTAACCTGCCACTCTCCCAAACATGATGTCCTTCTCTGGGGATTGGTCCCTCCCAGACTACACATCCAAAATAAGTGAGATGCAGTCTAGCAATCATTGATTCCAAGGAGCACTCTGGTTGCACTTCTTCTAGGACAGAGCTATTGGTTCTTTTGGCAGTCCATGTATATTCAATAATCATCTCCACTACCATAATTCAAAAGCATCAATTCTTCTCCTGTCTCCCTGTTCAATGTCCAGCTTTCACAACCATATGATAAGACTGAAAATACCATGGCATGAGTGAGGCGCATCTTCATCTTCAATATAAGATCTTTACTTTTCAATACTTTAAAGAGATCTTTTGCCAAAGCTTTTCCAAAAGCAATGTATCCTTTAATTTCTTGAGTGCTGCTTCCACGGGTGTTCATTGTAGAACCAAGTAAAGCTAAATCATGGACAAACTCAATCTTTTCTCCATTCATTGTGAAGTTGCATACTGACCCAGTCATAAGGATTTTTGTTTTGTTGATGTTGAGTCACAATCCATACTGAAGGCTATGTTCTTCGATCTTCATCAGTAAATGTTTCAAATTCTCTTCACTTACAGCAAGCAGAGCTTGTCATCTGCATAAAGCCAGTTGTTAAGGAGTCTTCCTCCAGTTTTGATGCCACATTTTTCTTCATAAAGTCCAGTTTCTCAGATTATTTGCTCAACATAGAAATTGAAGAAATATGCTAAAAGGATACTGCCCTGATGCACATCTTTCTCTATTTTAAATCAAGCAGTGTTTCCTTGTTCTGTTCGAATGACTGTCTCCTGATCCTTGTACAGGTTCCTCATCAGTACAATTAGGTGCTCTGGTATTCCCATTCTTTGTAGTGTTATCCATAATTTGTTATGATCCACACAGTCAAATGCCTTTGCATAGTCAATAAAACATAGATATGTTTCTGATTTTATCTGCTTTTCATTAAGATCCATCTGACATCAGCAATGATGTCACTGGTTCCCTACCCTCTTCTGAATCTGGCTTGATTTTCCAGGAGTTTCTGTCTATACACTGCTATAGTCACATTTGGATGATCTTTAGTAAAATTTTGCTTGTGTGTGATATTAATGATATTGGTTGATAGTTTCCACATTGTTGGATCCGTTCTCTTGGGAATAGGCACAAATGTGGATCTATTCCAGTCAGTTGGATAGGTAGCTGTTTTCCAAATCTTTTGGCATAAATATGTTAACACCTCCAGTGCTGCATCTGTTTGTTGAAACATCTCTATTGGTATTCCATCAACTCCTGGGGCCTTGTGTTTTGCCATTTCCTTCAAGTAAGCTTCTACCTAGTCCTTCAATGCCATTGGTACCTCTTCATATGCAACCTCTTGAAATGGTTGGTCATCCACCAATTCTCTTTTGTATAATGACTCTGTGTGCTCCTTCCATCTTCTTTTGATATTTCCTGCATCATTTAATATTTTCCCTGTAGAATCTTTCACTATTGTCACTTGAGGCTTGAATTTGCTCTTCCATTCCTTCAGCTTGAGAAAAACAAAACATGTACTTCCCTTTTGGTTTTCTGTCTCCAGTTCTTTGCACATGTCTTTAAAATATTTGATTTAACCTTCTCAAGTTGCCTTTTGAAATCTTCCATTTAGTTCCTCAACTTGATCATGTCTTCCTTTTACTTTAGCTGCTCAACATTTAAGGGCAATCATTAGAGTCTCTTTTGACATGCAATTTGGTCTTTTCCTTTTTTCCTTTCTATTTAATAACCTTTTGCTTTCCTCGTGTACGATATCTTTGATGTCATGCCACAACTCACCTGGTCCTCTATTATTCAAGTCTAATGCATTAAACCTGTTCTTGAGGTGGTCTCTGAACTCAGGTAGGATATAGTCAAGGTCATACCTTGGCTCTCATACACTTGTTCTAATTTTCTTCAGTTTCAGTCTGATTTTGTATATGAGCAGTTGATGGTCTGTATAGTTAATTATGCTGTTTATTTTACTTGGAAATTTATAAAACAGCAGATGTTAAATGTCATTTGCACACACACACACACACACACCATGGTAAATATGAGAAGTGACAGATGTGATAAGGAATTTGACTGTGATTTAGTATACAAGTGATACATATATCTAATCATCACTATGTGTATCTTAGATGGGTACAGTTTTGTTAAGAGAACATTTTAAGTTATAATTAAATGTGAAATAGGAGATGAAAAGGCAAATACACATGGCAGCACCTACATAGATAAAAATGAAACTCTGCTATTCAGTCTACCTTCTAAGAAACACAGACTAAATTTTCAGGATTAATAGAGGTAAGTCTATAATGTCCCAATATTTTTAAGAAAAACTAGGATGACTGTAACAATCTAATCCTACATAAAATGTGCCTATAAATGAAATTGTGTGAATAGAAAGATTTTTCCCTAACTCTGGGTTTAATACACAGTTAATGGAGATTGTGTTTTTACGCTTCTGAATATGTCCATAGTGTGTATGGAGGATCATGAGGCATTGTCTGTAAAGTTAGGGAAGGAACATTTAAAGAAAAGTTGCCGTAATCATTATTGCCTCACTGACATTAGATGTCAAGATTATATCTTATTTTTAATTGTTTAAAATCATTCTAATTAACTGGAATAATAAAGTGAACCTGGTATCGGAATTTGATCTTGGAGAGTCTATTCATATAGAGGATCTGTAATCCCAAAAATGTAATAGCATTGTGTAAATAGAAAAGAATTTTAACCATGTTACAGATCTCATTTTGAAATGGAAATAGACTTGGGCTCATGTGGGGAAAGATGTCCATACCACAGCAGAAAAAGACTTTAAGAGCTTAAGAAAGACCTTCTCATTTCAAAAGCTACGTATGTCTTGGTACTTGTTTTCCATTTATATTAAAGACGGAGGACTTTCAGAAGAAAGCCAAAAAGAATTTTAGAACGTATTTCACTTACCAGTTTGTCCAAACTATAAATAAATTCATTTGCCTTCACCAATTTCTGTTCCATAAATTTTATTGAAAATAAATGATATCAAAAATTGGCAGGACTACAACCTGACTGTTCAGTTGTAGGAAGAATGGGAAATTTCTGGGGCATGCTTTTAACTTTGCTGTGAGCCTAAAACTATTCTAATTAATAAAGTCTGTTAAAAAATAATTTGGGTAGCTGGGTACAGGGGTGCACTCCTGTAATCCCAGTGGTTTGGGAGGCAGAGGCAGGAGGATCACAAGTTCGAGACCAGAGGCAATCTGCATAACTTAGCAAGACCCTGTCTCAAAAAAGTAAAACAAAAAGGGCTGGGGGTGCAGCTCAGTGGTCCAGCACTTGCAAAGCATGCAAGCACAAGGTCTAGGTTCAACCACCAGTACCACAATTATTATTGTTGTTATTATAAGTAATAATTTGGGAGAAGGACCTGGCAACCTACTCCCAAAAAACAATCAGCCATTGAACATCCTATGAAGAGCAGAGAAGCACTGTCAATACTGTTTTGCATGTTGTACGTAGGGCCACTATGAGTTGGACACGGACTCGATGGCACCTAACAACATCAATTAAAAATAACCCTTTCTAGAGCTGGGCATGGTGGCACACGCCTGTAATCCCAGTGGCTCGGGAGGTGGAAGCAGGAGGATCACAAGTTTGAGACCAGAGGCAGTCTGCGTAACTTAGCGAGACCCTATATCAGAAAGTTTTAAAAAAATGGGCTAGGGGTGCAGCTTAGTGGTCCAGCACTTGCAGAGCATGAAAGTGCAAGGCCCTGGGTTCAACCCCCAGTACCACAAAAAATAAATAAATAAATAACCCATTCTACTATTTTCACTTTATAAATAAGTTTTCATTTCCAGCACAGCAATTTTGTACATATCTTCTACTTTACTATCCTTCAAACCATTATTTCTTTGCTAATAGCATCAACTCATGTGTTAATGAGTGTATAAATAGGGTCTTAAATTTATAACACTTTTGTACTACCCTAAACCATTTTTTCACCCCCAGATGTATGTCACTTTGCCATAGTATGGGGGCTTGTGTGTTGTGATGAGGCTGAAATCTATGCCACCAGTATCTCAGAGACCAGCAGGATTATCCATGGTGGACAGGTTTCAGCTGAGCTTCCAGACCAAGACAGACTAGGGAACCCCTCCCGAAATAATTAGCCATTGAAAACACTATAGTAAAGAAACGCTGTCAGATATAGTGCTGGAAAATGAGCACCCCAGTTTGGAAGGCACTCAAAAGACTACTGTGGAAGAGTTACCTCCTCAAAGTACAGTCTACCTTGATGACAGAAATGGAGTAAAGTCCCAGGGACCTCCATTTGCTGATGTGGCATGACTCAGAATGGGGAGAAACAAATGTAAATATCCATTAATAATTGGAACATGGAATGTACATAGTATGAATCTAGGAAAATTAGAAATTGTTAAAAATAAGTGGAGCACATAAACATTGACATTCTAGGTATCAGTGAGCTAAAATGGACTGGCAAGGGTCATTTTGAGTCAGATAATCATATAGTCTACTATGCTGGGAAAGATAAAATAAAGAGAAATGGAGCTGCCTTCATCATCAAAAAAGACATTCAAGATCTGTCCTGAAATACAATGTTGTCAGTGACAGAATAATATCCACATGTCTACAAGGAAGGCCAGTTAGTATGACTATTATTCAAATTTATGCACCCACCACTAAGGCCACAAATGAAGAAAGGGAAGATTTCTACCAGCTTCTGCAATCTGAAATAGGTCAAACAAGCAATCAGGACATACTGATAATTACTTGTGACTGGAATGCAAAGGTTACAAACAAAGAAGAAGGCTCAGTACTTGGAAAGTATGGTGTTGGTGACAGTGAAAATACTGGAGATCACATGATAGAATTTTGTCAGATCAATGACATTTTCATTGCAAATACACTTTTTCAACAATATAAACGGAGACTATACACATGGACTTCACCAGATGGAACATACAGAAATCAAATTGACTACATATGTGGAAAGATATGATGGAAAAGCTCTATACAAAATGTCAAAACAAGACCAGGTGCTGACTGTGGATCAGACCATCAACTTCTCATATGCAAGTTCAAACTGAAGCTGAAGAAAATTAGAACAAGTATACAAAAGCCATGGTATGACCTTGAGTATATCCCACCTGAGTTCAGAGACCCCCTCAAAAATAGTTTTACTGCATTAGACACAAATGACAGGAGACCAGAAGAGTTGTGGCATGACATAAAAGATATTCAAGAAGGAAGTAAAAATTTATTAAAAAGACAATAACAAAAGAAAAGACCAAATTACATGTCAAAAGAGACACTGGAACTTTCCCTTGAACGTCCAGCAGCTAAAGTAAAAGGAAGATATGATGAAGTAAAGGAACTAAACAGAAGATTTCAGAAGGCAGCTCGAGAAGACAAAAACAAATATTATAATGACATGTGCAGAGACCTGGAGGCAGAAGACCAAAAGGGAAGAACACACTCTGTGTTTCTCAAGCTTAAGGAAGTGAAGAAAAAATTCAAGCCTCAAGTGACAATAGTGAAAGATTCTACAGGGAAAATATCAAATGATGCAGGAAACATCAAAAGAAGATGGAAGGAGTGCACAGAGGCATTATACAAAAAAGAATTAGTAGATGACCAACCATTTCAGGAGGTTCCATATGAAGAGGAACCAATGGTGTTGAAGGACAAAGTGGAAATTGCCTTGAAAGAACTGCCAAAACACTCCAGGCTCCAGGAAT
This sequence comes from Pedetes capensis, assembly GCA_007922755.1. Classification (NCBI taxonomy): domain Eukaryota; kingdom Metazoa; phylum Chordata; class Mammalia; order Rodentia; family Pedetidae; genus Pedetes; species Pedetes capensis. The sequence goes on from VMDO01040987.1 coordinate 7,926, forward strand.
TGATGGGATACCAATAGAGATGTTTCAACAAATAGATGCAGCACTGGAGGTGTTAACATGTTTATGCCAACAGATTTGGAAAATACCTACTTGGCCAGCTGACTGGAGGAGATCCATATTTGTGCCTATTTTCAAAATGGAGATCCAACTGAATGTGGAAACTATCAACCAATATCATTAATATCATACATAAGCAAAATTTTACTAAAGATCATTTAAAAGCAACTGCAGCAGTATATAGATGGGGAATTACCAGAAAATCAAGTGGGATTCAGAAAAGGCTGGTGAACCAGGGACATCATTTCTGATGTCAGGTGGATATTAGCTGAAAGCAGAGAATATCAGAAAGATATCTATGACTATGCAAAGGCATTTGACTGTGAGGATCATAATAAATTATGGATAACACTTCAGAAAATGGGAATACCAGAGCACCTAATTGTACTCATGAGAGATCTGCACATGAACCAGGAAGCAGTTGTTCAAATACAACAAGGAAACACTGCCCGGTTTAAAGTCGAGAAAGGTGTATGTCAGGGCTGTATACTTTCACCATATCTCTTCAATTTATGTGCTGAGCAAATAATCTGAGAAGCTGGAATTTATAAGGAAGAACATGGCATCAGGATTGGAGAAAGACTCATTAACAACTGGCTTTATGCAGATGACACAACTCTGCTTGCTGAAAGTGAAGAGGATTTAAAACATTTACTGATGAAGATCAAAGATCATAGCCTTCAATATGGGTTGTGACTAAACATCAACAAAACAAAAATCCTTATGACTGGGTCAGTATGCAACTTCACAATAAATGGAGAAAAGATTGAGGTTGTCCAAAATTTTGCTCTGCTTGGCTCTATAATCAACACCCATGGAAGCAGCAGTCAAGAAATCAAAAGATGCATTTCTCTAGGAAAAGCTCTGACAAAAGGTCTCTTTATTGTATTGAAAAGTAAAGATGTCACATTGAAGACAAAGGTGCATCTGACTCACACCATTGTATTTTCAGTCACATCATATGGTTGTGAAAGCTGGACATTGAACAAGGGAGACAGGAGAAGAATTAATGCACTTGAATTATGGTGCTGGAGACATCTACTGAATATACCATGGATGACCAAAAGAACCAACAGATCTGTCCTAGAGGAAGTGCAACCAGAGAGCTCCTTAGAAGCAAGAATGGCCAAAGTATGTCTTACATATTTTAGATATGTAGTCAGGAGAAACCAATCCCTGGAGAAAGATATCATGTTTGGGAGATCAACAACAACAACAAAAAAGGAAAACTCTCCAACAGATGGCTTGACACAGTGTCTGGAATAATGGGCTTAAATATAAATAGATGGTATGCCTGGCACAGAATCAGGAAATGTTTTGGTCTGCTGTACATAGGGTCACTATGAGTCAGACTTGACTGAACAGCACCTACCAACAACAACAACAAATCACTTTTTCATGCATTGGTATTTATTTCCCAAAGTTTGGTACATGACATGATTATAATACAATTCTTGTGATGAATGTCACTGAATTTTTGTTCCTAGCATAAAAGTAAATGAATCTTTCTATAGCTGTCCTGGTACTGAGACATTCTTGTATTGTTGCAAATAACTCATCCTAAAGCATGATACTGCCCGCTGTGCATCAACATTTACTTAGATAACTAAATTTTAACCTATAATTTATATTGCCCTAAAATATAAATCTTTCCAAATACATGAAAATTTTTTGGAATAACCAGTTAAAAATACTATCAGTCCACAATATAATTGTTGTTGTTGTTGTTAGGTGCCATCGCGTCAGTGTCCAACTCATAGCAACCCTCATAGGGTATTCAATGGCTGTTTCGGGATTGCCTTGGGAGTAGATTGCCAGGTCCTTCTCCCATTTTTGTGGTGCTGGGACTTGAACTCAGGACCTCAGAGACTGCAGCACAGCGCTCTACCAATTGAGCTAAATCCCAACTCCTAACAATATAATAGGAATGATTAAAGGAAACTCTAAATCTAGGGTGGACTGTTTGAAGAACACAGCTAAGTAGCTCTTAGGAAAGTGTGGTACTTCCCCACACTCACTCTATTACCACTCAGCCAGTTTCCAGACAAAACTTTACCCCTATTGAACATGAATTTATACAAATACTTAATCTGTGTCTGAGTTATCCTCATGTGTAAATTCACAGTAGCACCTGCCTCATAGATTTTAGATTGCAGAAGTGATTGTGTGCCACCTTCATAGCACAGATGTGTATATAATGCATGCTTTTAATAATTCTTAGACAACTCTTTGAAACTTCCCTTTAAAACAGAAAATAGGCTTCCAGTTAAGATGGTTAGCATGCATATTTTAACCGGGGAGGAAAAAGTTAAGGGAAAAACACAGTTCTCTACTCAAAACTCAGAAAGAATGGAAAGCAGCTTTAATTATTGACAAAAAGGACTGTGCAAGGTCAATTGGCCAAATAGTGATAATTAAAATTACTGAGAAGGTAGAAATGGTGATGAGACTCACCAGAATCTCCACCATAGGACAAGAAACAGTGAAGCAATTCAGAGGACACAGTGCCCTCCAGGAGAGTGAGTAGCTGCCAAGAGGTATTGCAGGGAAAAAGGATTCTCCAGGGTGGAGGCTGGGCTGGGGGTCCCACTATGGGTTCTCAGATGAGATGATTTCAGTTTTGACCAGGGATAGATTGTCACCTCCCTGACCTCTGGTGGCATGGGAACTGTGCCTCAAATTGAGACTCTTTGGGTGTTTAAGTATCTGTGGGCCAAAAATTCCTGAGACAGAGAAAAGTGGCTCCTGCCACTGGAATCAGCACCTAGAGAGATACTGAATGTGCTGTGCTGTGTTTGGTGGCTGTGGGTGCTGGGAATGGAGATAAGCACAGGTGCTCCTGGAACTGCAAGCTGGAAGGAAATAGATATAGCTCTGTTGCATTTGGAAGGCTGGTAGTGCCAGAGGTGGCTGGTTCCACTGGAACCTTGGGCCACTTGGTACCAGACAATGGCAGCTACTAGGGATAGTGGCCCATAGTGAATTTTAGGTCAGGGTGTATCAGGGAGCAAGACTGGCAACCCAGCTGAGGTTCCCCTCCCATCCAGGAAATGTATGCAACTGAGAGAGCTTAGGTAGGAAAAACCAACAACTGTGCTACAGGTGGAGACTAGGCAGTGGAGAGCAAGATCTTATTCATGGGCCAGAAGGAAAAGAAGGGAGACAATTACTGGAGAACATCTGGAAAGATGGCATAAATCAATCTAAGTCACATTCACATAATCTAAATCAATCAGTGCAAGATGAGCAGTTTGGGACTGATATGTATTGTAATTTTGTTTTGTTCTGTTTTTTCTTTTCCCTGATGAAGCTGAAAAGTTCTAGAGTTATGATTTTGTACTTTGTACTGCCTTGGGGCTTTGCCTGAGTTTTTATTGTTATTTTCATCAATACTTTCTTTTTTTCTCTCTCTCTCTGAGGGTGTTGAAAGTTCTCAGGTTCTGCTTATGCTATGTGAATTGCTCTGTGTGTTTGATTTATTTATTATTATTTTTGTCAGTATTTTTTCTTTTCTCTATTTTCTTTTTTCTGTAAGAGAGGTGACTTAT
>VMDO01040988.1:0-11775 GCA_007922755.1 Pedetes capensis
TAAAGTCCAGCTTCTCGGATTATTTGCTCAGCATATACATTGAAGAGATAGGGTGAAAGTATACAGCCCTGACACACACCTTTCTCAACTTTAAACCACTCAGTGTTTCCTTGTTCTATTCGAACAACTGCCTCCTGGTTCATGTACAGATTTCTCATGAGCACAATTAGGTGTTCTGGTATTCCCATTTTCCGAAGTGATCCATAATTTGTTGTGAGTCTGTACCCTAAGAAGCACAAATCCAAAGAGCCAGGCTTAACTGAGAGCGCCAGACCATGGGAAGGACCTTGCAGGCTGGAGAGAAGCACAGCATTCCAGCCCCTGATGCAGGTGCTGTAGCAGAAAGCAGGGGTGACGGCGTGGAGGGAGAGGAGCAAGGCGCCCTCGCAGAACCGGGAAAGACTTCTGGCACAGCAGAAACACACGGCAGAGTGCAGATCCATGGCCTCAGCCTGCACATAGAAGGACAATAATAATTGCATTTTCAGTGTGGGTTTGGCACAGCCCACTTTGAGGGCTGTTGAAATAGAGGAGCTTTGTGCCGGGGGTTCACATCCAGACAGCATCAATGGCAAACTAATTTTTGGGAGTGGGTTGCTGGGTCTCCCAAGCCTGCAGCACCTGGTGTTCCCAGGTGGTCTCCCATCCAAGTACTAACCAGGCCCGACCCTGCTTAGCCTCTGAGATCTGACGGGATCGGATGCCACAGGGCTACGGCTGCAGGCAAAGGCCATTGCAGATGGTGGCTTAATATCAGGCAGTCCTTGTCTGAGTGCTGGAGGTCAGAGTCTGGGCCGGGATGTCTACGGGGCCAGCTACGGGTCTGTACGTGCCTGGCATCGCTCATGTTCTCAGGAAGGAATACAACGTCGAGTGTGGCGTGGGCGGGTCTTCCCGCTTCCTCCTGCTGCTGCCGGTTGACACCACGTGACTCTGAGTCCAGAGACATCCTGGACACCAGCCGGCTGTAGGGAGGGAGAGCGACAACCCTGGGATCCAGTGGTTGCTCCTGCTGAGTCGGCGGCTGGGAAACTCAGCTGCACATGGTGCAAATGGCAGCAGGGGCTCCTCAAGCGATGCGTGGCCAGGGCTCCGTGTTACAAGTTCAGCGGAAATAAACAGGACCCCTCTCCCAACCTGGGGCTGGGATTTAGCTCAGTTGGTAGAGCGCTGTGCTGCAGTCTCTGAGGTCCTGAGTTCGATTCCCAGCACCCCAAAATGGGAGAAGGACGTGGCAACCCACTCCCAAGGCAATCCTGAAACAGTCAGCCATTGAAAACCCTATGAGGGTTGCTATGAGTTGGAGTCGACTCCACGGCACCTAACAACAACAACTCCCAACCCGGGTGGGAGGGACGGCAAGGAAGGGGAGGACAAGAAGGGTGAGGAGGGCATCCCACTGTGAGCTCACAGACTGCCGGCTGCCTCCAGGGGTTTCAGAGCTCTGCAAAGCATGAAGAGTTCTGAATATGGGCATAAATGCATAAATCATAGCATATCTGCCTGAAGGCTAGTGCCTGCCTCTTATCTTTTTATGTCCTAGGATTCTGGAGAAGATTTTGGTTTGCTGCTTATATTTTTTTGAGAACTATTAAGTCCTAGAGAAATAGACCTCATCTAACCATATGATGGGCTGGGATTTAACTCAGTTGGTAGAGCACTGCTCTGCAGTCTCTGAGGTCCCAAGTTCAAATCCCAGCACCACAAAATGGGAGAAGGACATGGCAACCCACTCCCAAGGCAATCCTGAAACAATCTGCCATTGAAAACCCTATGAGGGTCGCTATGAGTCGGTCTCAACTCGATGGCACCTAACAACAATAACAACAACCATATGACCCCCCACGTGTCTGTCAATTTCTCATGCAGCAGGGGCTTGCATGTTGCTATGATGCTGAAAGTTATGCTACTGGTATTTCAGATGCCAGCAGGGCCACCCATGGTGGACAGGTTTCAGCTGAGCTTCTCAACTAAGAGAGACTAGGGAGAAGGACCTGGCAGCCAACTCCTGAAATAATTAGCCATTGAAAACCCTGTGAATAGCAGAGAAACACTGTCAGATATAGTGCCGGAAAGTGAGCCCCCCAGGCGGAAAGGCATTCAAGAGATGACCGGGGAAGAGTTGCCTCCCCAAAGTAGAATCGACCCTAATGATGGGAATGGAGTGAAGCCCCTGGGCCCTCTTTTTGCTGATGTGGCACAACTCAAAATGAGAAGAAACATAGAGGCTGCCACACTGGGCTCAAACAAAAAACGATCATGTGCATGGGACAGTGTCGGGGAGTGTTTCATTCTGTTGTACTTAGGGTTGCTATGAGTTGGATCCAACTTGACGACGCCTAACAACCGTATGAAAACATAGTAAGGTATTAAACACATGAGCGGAAAATCCAGTGAAGGAATAAGTGTGTGGGCAGGTGTCGGGGTTTTAGCTGTAGCCCGGCTAAAGTTAGGGCCAAACTCTCAACATAAAACGTGGCCGGTGTCGGGAAAGAAGGACCTCGGGAGACCTTCAGATGGTTGGAGAAGAACAGGGAAGGTTTATTGGGGTGCTCCCCTTATGGAGAGCAAGGAGCAAGCAGCCCCTATAGAGCAAGGCTCTATCCCTTTAAGTGCTGGTTCTATGCCTGCAGCATGGAATGCTGCAGGCTAAGTGCTGGTACAGCTCAGCCTTAAAGGCACAGCCACAGCCACTGGTGTTCAGTTGAGGTCCGATGGTCTTGACTCTCGCGGCTCGCCTTCTTTACCCCGCTCCTTCCCAAGGATGGGAGGAGTTGGGAGGCTCTTCGTGGCTTGCTAGATGCCTTCGGCTCTTCGGGGCCCCTGGGCTTGATCTCGCTGGCTTGCTAGATGGTCTTGCAGGAGTAGGGAGCGCTGGTCCAGGTGATGAGGTTCAGGAGATGGTCAGGGAGGTCAGGATCGGTGGTGCTACAGGGATCATAGGGTGAAGATGGGGTCCAGGAGCCCTGCTTTTATAGGGTCCTGGAGGGGTCACATGGTGGGGTTCAGCCAATCAGGGCACACAGCTGGCTGGTACAGTGGGCAAACAGACATAACTGCCAAGTGGAGACAGTTACTACCTGGTGGTGAGGGGAGCCAATCAAAATTAAGGTGGTTAGGGCTGGTCAAGCTGGCTGGGGGCCATCTTTGCTCACTCAATGGGAGGGGCTGTTTTGAGTGAGTGAGATGAGCCCTAGGGTCAACCAGGGGTCAGCCCCTCAAACTGTCATGAGGGACCCTAGCTGGGAAATATTATTTTAAAAGTCCCCAACAGGCAGGAAAGTGGTAGTGTATAAATGGCGCAGATGGAGCCACAGAGACCACATGTCGGCTGAGTCCCTGATTGGCAGTGAGAGGGAGCTGCAGGAGCCCCTCTGGCTCCGCCTGCTCGCACCACTGGGCCAGCTCCAGACGGCCAGGGAGCGCTGGCCATGCCGAGCCTCTTGACTCCAAGGAGACGTCTGCCGGGAGCATCGCTGTATTGAAGGCACAGAAGTCACGTTCGTTCCGGGTCCCTTTCTTCAAACGCTGCCATTCACTTGTTCCTCTCTCTGTCTCCCCTCTGCAGTTTTCCCTTTCGGGGCATCTCCTCCAGGCCATGACAACGGCTCTCCCCCTGCCCAGCTGGGGCCAGCCCCTTGCTGAAGCTGGCCTCCAGCGGCTGCCTCAGCTGAGCTGCTCGGGTCACCGAAGCCTCTCCTGGGGACAGCGCAGCGCAGCACTCCCTGTTCATGTCAACGCTGCCTTCCGGTCAGAAAAGAAGGAAAGGCAATCCCCTGGCGCTTGGGTTGCGGAGAAATAAACCCGCGTTGCCAGGGGTGGTCCCTAATGAAGATGAGGCTTCTGGAAGGCCACACACCTCAGCCCTGAGCACTCAGGCTCTTTGTCCTGGTAACCTGGCCCCTGAAAGCTGACCTCATGGAGGGACACTGCGCAGTAGCCCATCCCATTCCCTGCTGCTAGTCCTCGGGAGCTTGCGCTGAATGCAGATGCGAGATCACCGGTATCGCGCCTCACGCTCACGGTAAGCAGACTAACTGCTGAGCGCTCCTCCACTGCTTCACCGTGACCTTCACCAGAAGTGCAGTGCTTGGAGTCTGGACTCCAAAGGCCTTTGAGGTCACTCATCAGCTGCATGATGGACCTGGACAATCAAGTCCACTGCCCAGGTACCCCTCCTACTTCCCATCACCAAATGTCCTGCTCGTGCCCTGGCCTAGATTACATTCTCCTTTTTCTTAGGGTCGCTTCAAGCAAAGACAGTAAGGTGCAGACATCCCTGGTGGCATAGCACCTGACCATGCCTAGTCTAAAAAGGCCTGGCTCTGGGTAGCTGTCATTCCTTCCTGCCCAATGATGCCCTAAATCAGGGATCAGCAAATTTTTTTCTGCAAAGCACCAGATACTAAATACTTTAGGTTTCTTGGCCCACATATGGCCTCTGTTACAATGACCCAACTCAGTTATTGTAGCAAGAAAGCAGCCTTAAGCAATTAGTAAACAAATGGGCATGCTGGGATTGCAATAAAACTTTATTTATGAACCCAAGCAGTGGGCCAAATTCAGACCAGGGGTGGTAGCTTGCCAAGCCCTACCTTTAATTAAATCTGAACCTCTCTCTGAAGTGAATATTTCCCCCTTCCTTTTCTAAGCACATCCCCCACACTGCTATCTAAACACACCTCCTGCTGGGGGCTTTGATCTGTAGCACATGTGGTGCTGTCCAAGAACATACGGATCCCCATTTCAAATTTAACCTCAGAGAAGCAGCCGATAACTTTTTACATTTAAATAAGTCCTTTATGCTAAAAAATTGGGGGGGTGTTTACTTGAAATAGAAATTTAACAGTTTTCTTTACCCAGGGTGCAGGGTAGGAGGAAGTAAATCTGCCAAATTTGGTCCACATAACTGTGACTTGGGAAGCAGTGTGTCACCAGCACATGTGCGGATGCAGAAAGGCCCCGAGGACAGCCCGGGGACCCGCCCTCTCCCATGCAGCCACACCACAGCTTCAGCAGGGCTGAGAACAAGGAGGAAGGTCAGCCTGGGAGGAGGGACGGCGCAGCTCCTGGGGCTTCATGAGGCAGAGCCCTGGGGATGTGAGCCAGGCCAGGCCAGGCCTGCTGAGCCAGCAGCTGCAGATGACCCGGAAGACCCCAGCTGGCCTTCCCTCACCCCAGACAGGCGCAGAGAACGTGCCTTCCCACCGCAGGAGCCGTCTCACAGAAGCCACTGCCACGTCCGGAACCACCCCCTCCCCTTTTCTCTCCATCAGGGAAAAATCGTGGCTGTGCTCACCCTTTGCCCACAAGCTTCCCCACTCACGTTCCACCTAATCATTCCAGCCTGCTGAGTCGGCAGTCAGAACTTAATGATCATGCCTAATGAATTACTAATACGTAATCAATCATGTTTAATGCACACCAGAATGTTTCATACAGATAAAAGCTAACTTTTTAACAGCTAGAGCAACATTGTTAAATGGGGGCTATTATAATTCTATTTTGCAGGTAGGGAAACTGAGGTACTGGGCAGTTAGGCATTGTACACACAGGTAGACTCCAGGAGTGAGGAAGGCAGGGTTTTGGCATAAGGGATTTGATCCCTGATCCCTACCTCATCGCCCTACCGCCCTCAAAATCAAATGGTCCACACAGGCTTATAATGGGTTTCAATTTCATGTCCTCCTCCTAACAGTCTGTTTGCACCACACTTTCTTATTCTTGGTTATAATGGAAAGTTTTTATTAAAGTGTAAAATAAAGATGAAAACCTACTACCAAATAGCATGACTTGCTGCTTTGTAGCACATTATTTTCTTGAGTGTTTTCTACAACAGGTATGCACACACATACAAAGGCATGTGCATGTATATATATATATATATATATATATATATATATATATATATATATACACACACACACACACATATATATATATATACATACATATCCCGGCTGGGATTTGGCTCAGTTGGTAGAGCACTGCACTGCAATCTCTGAGTTCCCGAGTTCAATTCCCAGCACCGCACAAATGGGAGAAGGACCTGGCAACCCACTCCCAAGGCAATCCCGAAACAGTCAGCCATTGAAAACCCTATGAGGGTCACTATGAGTCAGATACCAACTCGAGGGCAGCTAACAACAACAATATATACACCCCATGTGTCTGTCTGCTTGCTATGCTGTGGGGGCTTACTTGTTGCTATGATGCTGAAAGTTATGCCACTGGTATTTCAGATACTAGCAGAGCCACTTATGGTGAACAGGTTTCTGCTGAACTTCCAGACTAGGAGAGACTAAGAAGAAGGACCCGGCAGTCCACTCCTGAAACAATTATCCACTGAAAACCCTATGAATAGCAGAGAAGCACTGTCAAATATAGCACTGAAAAATGAACCCCCCAGGTTGGAAGATGTTCAAAAGACAACTAGGGAAGAGTAGCCTCCGCAAAGTAGAGTCCACCTTAATGATGGGAATGGAGTAAAGCCCCTAAGACCTCCATCTGCTGATGTGGCACAGCTCAAAATGAGAAGAAACAGTGGCTGCAACAATGGGCTCAGATATAAAAACATCATGTGCATGGCATGGTGTTGGGTAGTGTTTCGTCTGTTGTACATAGGGTCTCCATGAATCAAATTTGACTCAACAGCACCTAACCGCAATAACACATACTAGTAAACTCTTGTTGAAAATATGTATTTAGCAAAGTTGAGACCCTTCCCTTACTTTTTAAGAGGGGTGGACTAAAGCCCCTGCGACTTCCATCTGCTGATGTGGCATGACTCAAAATGAGAAGAAACATAGTGGCTGCAACAATGGGTTCACATATAAAAACATCATGTGCATGGCATGGTGTTGGGTAGTGTTTTGTCTGTTGTACATAGGTGTTGACTTAACAACACCTAACCGCAATAACACATACAAATAAACTCTTGTTGAATGTATGTATTTAACAAAGTTGAGCCCCTTCCCTTACTTTTTAAGAGGGGCACTGTGAGTTTGTGCTGCGATGAAGGAGACATCTTGGCAGCGTGTGTAGGGGGGTGGGGAACAGGGCTCCGTGTGCCATGCTCCCCAAGCCTGCCAAGGCCAGCTGGGTGGCAATCCCTCTCTAAGCCTTTATCAAATTGTCCCTGCCCCTCTGCAGAGGGGACAGCAATACCAGAACCAGCCTCCGCATCCGGCCTCCCTCAGCTGCCTGCTCTCCCTTTCCTGCCCGGGTTTTATTTTCCCTCCAGCTCCGGTTCTTCTCTGACCTGGTCACGCGCTGCATTTAGCTGGCCCATGTGGTGGTCGGACCTGCTGATCTTTTGCAAATGCCCTCTGTGCACTAGGGTCACACAGACTGCGGGCTTGTTTGTCCTCACCCAATACCTAAGGGCCAAAGGTCCCAACAGGCCAGGCCACCCCAGGGAAACAGAGCAATGCCCATCCGCATGTGCCTGTCACCTTTTATTCCCGAATGCAGCATTGCTGATGACAAGGGGAAAGTAGACACCAGGGCAAAGGGTAGGCGTGAGAGGAGAGGAAAGAAGACCAAGAGGAAAGGGAAGAAACTCCTGCTCTAAGAGAGGAAGCTGCTTGGGTGTCAGGCACTTGCCCAGACCAGCTAAGGTGAGGCAGAAAGGCGCGGGAGGATCAGTAGGGACCGAGGGCCACGAGCTCTGCGGGTCTGTCTGTCCATTCGCCCTTCCACCCACACTCAGACATCTCCAACTTAGTGCCCTGTGCACATCAGAGATGCCCAGCAAATAGGACGGTCCTCTGTGCCCGCCTCTCCCCAAGCCTTCTGAAACCTGACCCATCCAGGCCCACACTATTGACAACTGTCCCTTAAATTCTAGTTCAGCTCTGGGAAGACCGTTCTCTCTGTGGGACCTCCAGGCACAGGCCAGCGGCAACTGACTGAGCTGGGAAACACACCACCAAGAGACCCGCCCTTCTTCCACCCCGCCCTCCCCTCCACCTTTCCCACCGCTCAGGGCTCACAGAGCAGCTGGCAGCCAGCCACCCGCTCCCTAGAAACTAAGCCTCTAGGTAAGGCATCTGGGCTGGGATTTAGCTCAGTGGGTAGAGCGTTGCGCTGCAGTCTCTGAGGTCCCGAGTTCGATTCCCAGCACCACAAAAACGGGAGAAGGGCCTGGCAATCCACTCCCAAGGCAATCTTGAAACAGTCAGCCATGAAAACCCTCTGAGGGTCGCTATGACTCGGACACCAACTCGATGGCACCTAACAACAACAACAGGTAAGGCATCTCCTAAGGACAGGTGGGAATTGGGGGTGAAATCCCAGGAGGGAGGTCAGCAGCTCAGGGGACCCGAGTACTCTCAGCCCAAGTAAAGAGAGCATCCTCTTTTACCCAGACCTCATCCAGGGCAGAGGAGCTTCTCCACACTGCTCGCCTCCTGTGCAAAGCGTCTATTGAACCCCAGCATCTATTTCCTGACAGGATCTGGGAGGAACTGAAGGAGCCACAGGGACAATGAGGTGTCTCAGGCAGAAAAGCAGCAGGGCTGCCCGATGTGCTGACTCTACAGTCAATCTCTATACTGTTTATTTCATAGATGAATTCTGGAACAAATCGCAGTATTTAATGCACAATTATGGTGCCGTATAAATTGTTCCCAGATGGCTCCGGGAACAGCCTTAAGTAGAAACAAGAAATGATCAGATTTTAATGAATGTTTGTTTCCTTTGCCTTGTTTCCTTCATAAATTCTAAGTGAGTCTGTGGTTCGAGACGTGTGGCAGCTGCAGGGCTGTGAGTGCACAAGCACGCATGACGCATGACACACATTGTGGGGAGCTCTCCTCCGGCCGTGAGGATGGCTCCATGCAGGGACCCCCTGCAGGACCTGAGTGCTAGCAGAGAATTGCTCCACCCTGGATGGAGAATTACGCTCACAGCCATTGTGAGAAGCCTCTGGAAAGACAGGCTCAGAGAATTACGCTCACAGCCATTGTGAGAAGCCTCTGGAAAGACAGGCTCAGAGAATTACGCTCACTGCTACTCCTTGTTGAAGTGCCAGTTGTTAGGGTGCACTCCGTTCCAGATCCTGGGGACGGAACCCCACACAGAGCAGAGGACGGGACCGCTACTCTCGAGTTGGTTTGTGATGACGGAGATACCACACTCCAGGAGGCCGGATGGACGGCAACAGCTCAGCTTTATTTCCCCGATGGCCGCCCTGCTAAATGATCTCGTTCTCTAACAGCTCTGCCGACAACCGCTAAGTGTTTCAGCTCTTTGGTGTTACAGCTTAGTGTTATAGCTCTGTCTATCACAGTTCTTTGTAGTTGGGCTCGGCTCAGCTCAGTCCATCAGCTCTTGCTCCTGTTGCTCTCCATCCATCCAGTAGCTCTGTCGATCCCGTCAGCCTCAGCTCTTGAGTACCATGCTTATAAGCATTTGGTTAGTCAATCATGGGCTAGGGCGTCTCTGATTGGACGATAGGGGGGAACCAATCAGATGCTGCCTTGCTTTACAGTGTAGCCAATTAGGGATGCCAGATGACTGGCCAATCAGGAGACATATTCAAATGGGGTGAAAGGGAGTAACCTATCAAGTGACTATTCAAATGAGGTGAAAGGAAGTAACCTATCAGACGGCTAGAGAGTGGAGGAGGGACATGCCCAGGCTGCACTGGGTGGGAGCCATCCTGCCTCGACCTCTTGACCTTGGTTCCGTAAACTCAAGCTGGATGTGTCACAGCAAGCAGTTTGGGGGCCATCTTGCCCTTACCTCATATATAGGCTCAAGCTGGGTCTGCCAATGCCAAGCCATTAACTGAGTTCTGGGCAAGCGTTAGGCCTCCAGGTGGGCTAGATAAGCCTCGAGCTAAGCAGACTGAGAGTCATACCCTTCTCCTCCTCTCCAGGCCGTATCCCTACAGTCCAGGACATTTCCAAGAGCCACATCCAAGACAATGTGGGCAACAAAATAAGTAGTGGCATCCGAGGGTAGGACCAACAGACTAAACATGCATCCATCAGTTCACACTGACGTAAAATTAATTGAAAAAACACAGCAGAGTCCCAATTAACAAATGCAGAAGGGATAAAAGGCAGAGGCAGGAAATTTGCCGTTTTGCAACACTGCAGTCATGACTGAGGCAGGTGAGGGTTGCTGGCAGATGCTAACGTTAGCAGGCAAAAGGATAAGAAAGCAGACCTTGAAGAGTCCTCAGCTAGCTCCCCACCAGATCCCTACTAAATACAAAGGGAAAATGGAAATCATGGAGACACCTGGCAGATGCTGCCTTAGCCAAGTCATCAACATGAACCAGACCAGCCACGAGGGTCTGAGCGCACGCACCCCCTGGCATGGAGCAGTGAGGCCGTGGTCCCACTGTCCTGGTATTCTTGGCCAAAAGACCTCATCTTAACCTAACCAGGAAACTGAAAAGCCCAAGCTGAGCTGCATTCTATTACAAAAACAGAAACCAGGCCAGGCCTCCGAAAGACCAAGACTGAAGGGCAGCCCCAAACTGGAGGTAGCAACTGAACGCCATCGGGGTGGCTGACCCCTACCGAGACTCACCATGATGGATGGATGTGCCACAGCTTGTTATGCCACGGCCGTGGATCACCGTATAATTAATCTGATGCCATCTGATGTGGCAGCAGGTTAGACACTGAAGACACAAAATGTTGTCCATGCCCCACGGAGCACATCTGTTTCACAGCATAATGCAAATTAATTTCCCGCAGCTCCGTAGGAGCGCCTGGCACAGCCCCCGTCCGCCTGGCGTCCCCAGTCCCTCCCTCGAGGCTCTGTGGAGCCCCGCAGATTGGCCAGAGGAGGAAAAGGACCTCGGGGGCCAAATGGCAAAACCTAATTAAGGTTTCAACACGCGCTAGTGGGGTCGTGGTTTGGCTCTTTGCAGCCCAAATAATCTGAACATTTGCGGAGTTGGGAAAGAGACCCAGAAACTCTGCGCAGAATTCTTACAGCACGTTTGTAGTTCCAACATTATTTTGAAACAAGAGTTTAAGGAAAACGTGCTCCGTGTGAACCGGAGCCTCCAATCTGTGGGGCTCCACAGAGCCTCGCGGGAGGGACTGGGGACGCCAGGCGGACGGGGGCTGTGCCAGGCGCTCCTACGGAGTTGCGGGAAATTAATTTGCATTATGCTGTGAAACAGATGTGCTCCATGGGGCATGGACAACGTTTTGTGTCTTCAGTGTCTAACCTGCTGCCACATCAGATGGCATCAGATTAATTATACAGTGATCCACGGCCGTGGCATAACAAGCCGTGGCACATCCATCCATCATGGTGAGTCTCGGTAGGGGTGCTGCTGGGCTGTGGCGGGGGAGGGTGCTGTCTGCAGTTCCAGGATCAGACCCAACTTGACAGGGCATCTTACTGCTCCACACACACCCAGAACAGGGTCTTTGCATCCAGAAACGTGAACGAACGTGCGTTCACTGCGCCCAAACAAAAGAGATCCATATCTGAAATCACCAGAACGGACTGATTCACAAGATCTCATTAGTCACACTTGAAAAATGCCAGGTACATATGTGACATGTTTTATTCACACACTTTATACATTTAAATATTGTTGCTGTTGTTGTTGTTAGGTGCCGTCGAGTCGGTATCCGACTCATAGCGACCCTCTGTTCAACAGGGAAACACTATTGTCAGTGCTTCTCTGCTGTTCATAGGGTTTTCAATGGCAGATTGATTTTTGGGAGGGGGTTGCCAGGTCCTTCTCCCAAGCCTACAGCTTCTGGTGTTCCCAGGTGGTCTCCCATCCAGGTACTA
>VMDO01040989.1:0-11530 GCA_007922755.1 Pedetes capensis
TTATTAACAGATAGACAAATAATTTATATCTGCCAAATGCATTCCCAATCTTATCTTCTTAAATTTAGAAGACAAACATAAAAGTAAAAACAATTATATTATATATATATGTGTGTGTGTGTGTGTGTGTGTGTGTGTGTGTGTGTGTGTATGTATTAAAAATACAACTGTACTGTTAGTGGGAATGCAAATTAGTATAGCCATTATTGAAAACAATGTGGAGACTCCTCAAAAAAAAAATTCAAATAGAATGACAATGAGATCCATCAATCCCCCACCTGAGTATATATCTAAAGGAAATGAAATCATTATGTTAAAGAAACATCTTCAGACCTGTGTATATTGCAGCACTATCCAAAATTAGCAGCAATGGAAGCAACCTATATATCTGTCATGTGATAAATGGATAAAAAAATTGTCCTTACACATGATGGACTACTATTTGGCTATACCCCCACACATCAGTCAGTTTGCCACACGGTGGGGGCTTGTGTGTTGCGATGAGGCTGAGAGCTCTGCCACTGTAACCTCAGACATGAGCAAGGTTACCCATGGTGGACAGGTTTTCAGCTGAGCTTCCAGACTAAGACAGACTAGGGAGTAGGACCTGGCAAGCCACTCCAGAAAAAAAACTAGCCATTGAAAACCCTACGGATAGCAAAGAAACACTGTCAGATATAGTGCCTGAAAATGAGGCCCCCAGGTTGGAAGGCACTCAACAGACTACTGGGGAAGAGTGCCTCCTCCAAGTAAAGTCTACCATGATGATGGAAATAGAGTAAAGACTTAGGGTGCTCAACTTGTGAATGTGGCATGACTCAGAATGAGGAGAAGCAACTGTAAACATCCATTGATGATCGAAGATGGAATGTACATAGTACGAATTTAGGAAAATTAGAAATTGTTAAAAGAGAAATGGAGCACATAAACATGGACCTTCTAGGTATCAATGAGGTAAAATGGGCCGGCATAGGCCATTATGAGTCAGACAATCATATGATCTATTATGCTGGGAATGATAAACTAAAGAGAAATGTGGTTGCATTCATCATCAAAAAAGACATTTCAAGATCTGTCATGAAATACAATGTTGTCAGTGATAGAATACTATCCATACTCCTACAAGGAAGGCCAGTTAATATGACTATTACTTAAATTTATGCACCCACCACTAAGTCCACAAATGAAGAAAGGGAAGACTTCTATCAGCTTCTGTAATCTGAAATAGATAAAATATGCAATCAAGACATACTGGTAATGACTGGTGACTGGAATGTAAAGGTTGGAAACAAAGAAGAAGGCTCAGTAGTTGGAAAATATGGTCTTGGTGACAGAAACGAAACTGGAGATTACAAGACAGATTTTTGTCAGACCAATGACCTTTTCATTACAAATACATTTTTCAACATCATAAATGGAGACTATACACATGGACTTCACCAGATGGAACATACAGGAATCAAATTGACTAAATATGTGGAAAGAGACCATAGAAAAGCTCTGTACAAAATGTCAAAAAAGACCAGGTGCTGACTGTGGATCAGAACATCAACTTCTCATATGAAAGTTCAAACTGAAGCTGAAGAAAACTAGAATAAATATACAAGAGCCATGGTATGACCTACATTATATCCCAGCTGAGTTCAGAGACCACCTCAAAAATAGGTTTAATGCATTAGACACAAATGATAGGAGATTAGAAGAGTTGTGGCATGACACAAAACATATCATTCAAGAAGGAAGACAAAAGTTCTTTAAAAGACAAGAAAAAAGGAAAAAAATAAAACAAATTCCATGTCAAAAGAGACAGTAGAATTGCCCTTGAACATCAAGCAGCTAAAGTAAAAGGAAGACATGATGAAATTAAGGAACTAAACAGAAGATTTCAGAAGGCAGCTCGAGAAGACAAAAACAAACATTATAATGACATGTACAAGGAGCTGGAGGCAGAAAATCAAAAGGGAAGAACACGCTCTGTGTTTTCCAAGCTCAAGGTAGTGAAGAAAACATTCAAGCCTCAAGTGGCAGGAGAGAAAGTTTCTACAGGGAAAATGTTAAATGATGCAGGAAATATCAAAAGAACATGGGAAGAATACACAGAGTCATTATATAAGAAAGAATTGGTAGATGACCAACCATTCCAAGAGGTTGCATATGAAGAGGAACCAATGGTGTTGAAGGACAAAGTGGAAGCTGCCTTAAAAGAACTGGGGAAACACAAGGCTCCAGGAGTTGATGGGATACCAGTAGAGATGGAGGTGTTAACATGTTCATGCCAACAGATTTGGAAAACAGCTACTTGGCCAATTGACCGGAAGAGATCCATATTTTTGCCTATTCCCAAAAAAAGGGGATCCACCTGAATGAGCAAACTATCAGACAATGTCATTAATATCACACACCAGCAAAATTGTACTCAAGGTCATTCAGAAGTGACTGCAGCAGTATATAGACAGGGAATAACTGGAAAATCAAGTGGGATTCAGAAGAGGGCGGGGAACCAGGGACATCATTGCTGATGTCAGGTGGATATTAGCTGAAAGCAGAGAATATCACAAAGATGTCTATCTATGCTTTGTTGACTATGCAAAGGCATTTGATTGTGTGGATCATAACAAATTATGGATAACACTTTGGAAAGTGGGAATACCAACCAGAACACCTAATTGTGCTCATGAGAAATCCGTACATGAACCAGGAGGCAGTTGTTCGAATAGAACAAGGAAACACTGAGTGGTTTAAAGTTGAGAAAAGTGTGCATCAGGACTGTATACTTTCACCCTATCTCTTCAATTTATATGCTAAGCAAATAATCCGAGAAGCTAGACTTTATGAGGAAGAACACAACATAACGATTGGAGGAAGACTCACTAACAACCTGTGTTATGCAGATGACACCACTTTGCTTGCTGAAAATGAAGAGGATTTAAAACATTTACTGATGAAGATCAAAGATCATAGCCTTCAATATGGGCTACGACTAAACATCAACAAAACAAAAATCCTTATGCCTGGGTCAGCACACAACTTCACAATAAATGGAGAAAAGATTGAGGTTGTCCAAGATTTTGCTTTGCTTGGCTCTATAATCAACATCCATGGAAGCAGCTGTCAATAAATCAAAAGATACATTGCTCTAGGAAAAGCTGTGGCAAAAGATCTCTTTAGAGTATTGAAAAGCATAGTTGTCACATTGAAGATGAAGGTGCGTCTGACTCATGCCATGGTATTTTCAGTAGCATCATATGGTTGTGAAAGCTGGACATTGAACAAGGGAGACAGAAAAAGAATTGATGCTTTTGATTTGTGGTCCTGGAGATGTCTATTGAATATACCATGGACTGCCAAAAGAACCTAGGGATCTGTCCTGGAAGAAGTGCAACCAGAGTGCTCCTTGGAAGCAAGAATGGCCAGACTGCATCTTACATATTTCGGACACATATTCAGGAGAGAACAATCCCTGGAGAAGGACATCATGTTTGGGAGAGTGACAGATCAACGCAAAAGAGGAAACCCCTCCACCAGATGGATTGACAGATTGTCTGCAACAATGGTCTTAAACATCAATAAGATCGTTTGCTTGGCACAGAATTGGCAAGTGTTTCCATCTGCTGTACATAGGGTCACTATGAGTTGGATTCAACTCGATGGCACCTAACAACAACAGCAATTTGGTCATAAAAAGAATGAAATCCTTTCATCTACAATATTATGGATGGAACTGGAGAACTTTATGTCAAGTGAAGTAAACTATTCACAGAAAGGTAATTACCACATGATCTCACTTTTCTGTGGAATCTAAAATAGTTGCTCTCAGACAAGTTGAGAGAAGAGTGGTGATTACCAGATTCTGGGGAGTGTATTGGGGAGCACGGTGTGTGGAAATGTTGATCAATGGGTACTAAGTTCCAGTTACATAGGAGCAGTATGTTTTAGTGTGCTATTGTACAGTAGCATGATTACAATTAAGAATAATATGTTTTATATTTCAAAACATAATAAAGAAAGGAATTTGAAAGTTTTCACAAGTAGATGGTAAATGGTTGATGAGAGAGATGTATATATTTAACCTGATTTAAATATTGCTCAATGTACACAAATATTGAAACATCCTATGCTTCCTATTAGTATATACAATTTTACATTATTATGTACAAGCTAGAATAAATTTGCCTGCAGTCGTACCACTGTGGCGTCCAACCTCGTCATATCATGGAAACTAAGCAGGGTCAGGTCTAGTTAGTACTTGGATGGCAGACTGCCTGGGAACATCAGGTGCTGTAGGTTTGGGAGAAGTACCTGGCAACCCACTCCCCCCAAAAAACAATCAACCACTGAAAACCCTATGATTAGCAGAGAAGCACTAACGATTGTGTTTGGTCTGTTGTACTTAAGGTTGCTGTGAGTCAGACACAGACTCGACAGCACCTAACAACAGCAACAACATGGGCAGTCTTGGAGAAATCCAGGATACCTGCTTTGATCTTTGCTGATAAGGAAAATGGAGAACCAGCCTGGCACATGATGCCTAGTATAGACTGAATCTCAAGTTCAGGCCTGCAGTCAAAGCCTTAGATTGGAAACCTCATATTTCAATAGCACATGTTGGCAAAAGATTCGATGCTCTACCAATCTTACCTAAATTTGCCAGAAATGCTTTGGGGACTGTTAAGTGTGGTACAGAAAAATAAGGAAAGACTAATGGACCCCACAAACAAAAGTAACCAACTTCAATGCCAAGGAGAGGTTCATGGAGCAACAAGGTCAGTTCCTGCCTCTAATGACACCCATCCAGAAATAGAAAAATACTTTCCATTCAATCTTCTAGATTTTGAGAGTTTTGACCTGCCTGAAGAAGATAAGACTGAACACCTCACCTTAAATCGAGTGCCTCGCCTGATCCTCAGTGAGTAGCAAGGACTTGAATAACTGTAGCAGCTCAGCCCCTCTTCATCTATAAAGATGCCATTTCCACCATATGAATCTAATTGGTTGCATTCTCCTTCAAGCATTCTGTTGATCCTTCATTTTTAATTTCTACCTGTTACTTATGACATTGATATTTAAATTTATGAGTGATTTATAATGTTTGTTAGTGATTTTTGAATGTTTTATTAATAAAGCATTTCCTTGTTTAGCTGGAAAAATCTAAGTTAATTTGATAATTAAGCCATTCAATTTTACTTTAAATAATTCTACATTGATTTTATGTTTGTTTTTAGAAAACAAACCTAAAGTATTAGTAAATCATCATTGACTAGTAAACCATCAATCCTTCTACCTATACCTTTTCAAAAACATCCACTCAACACCATAGTTCAGGCATTTCTATTTATAGTCTCCTATAACATTCCTGCCTGCAGCTGTAGCCCTGTGGCATCCGATCCCATCAGATCTCGGAAGCTAAGCAGGGTCGGGCCTGGTTAGTACATGGATGGGAGACCGCCTGGGAACACCAGAAGCTGTAGGCTTGGGAGAAGGACCTGGCAATCCCCTCCAAAAAATCAATCTGCCATTGAAAACCCTATGAACAGCAGAGAAGCACTGACAATAGTGTTTCCCCTGTTGTACAGAGGGTCGCTATGAGTCGGATACCGACTTGATGGCACCTAACAACAACAACAACAACATAATATTCCTGGGAGACGAACCTGGCAACCTACTCCCAAAAATCAATCTGCCATTGAAAACCCTATTAACAGCAGAGAAGCAGTGACAATAGTGTTTAGCCTGTTGTACATAGGGTTGCTATGAGTTGGACACCTACTCGATGGCACCTAACAACAATAATAATAACATTTTTGATCTTCCATCATTGGCCCATTTACAATATATGTGCCTTTGGATTGAAAGTAACTGATAATAGTTATGAATACCTTCTCCTAAACTATAGCTTTGATGAAGGTAGGAAAGTCAAAGATTTGGGTCAGAGATGAGTACGTCATCTTATCAAACAGGACTGCACCTTGGCAATTCCAATCTATGACAAACTTCAGACTTTTAGAAGATTTTATGTCTTTGATTTGCTTAGGGTTTTGTTGTTATTGTTCTTACCAGTGTGGATTTGTTATTCATCCATTTCCCTGAATGATGTTAGTATCAGAACTGGCCCTCATTTTAGTTGTTTTATTCACTCTTAAAGTCAATTCAATTCTAGTTTTAGTCTATTTTTATTGCTTTATCTTGCTTAGTGAAGTTTATTAAAATTACAAGAACTAAATACCTACTAATTAAGATTTCTACTTTTTTGTTCTGTAAATATGTAAGCTGATGAAAATGTAAGCAAAAGTTATGCAATAGTGCCATAATGGATATGACAAAAGTCTTATTACTCTGTACCCCATCAACATTTATAAAGGAAAAATTTTACTTTTCATTGTAGGATTTTATCAATGTTCTTCATTCAAGAGAAAAAGTAACACACCTGAACATTTGTTTTCTATGATTCTCTATAACATTTTTTATTTAAGAATCACAGTCCAATTTTATTCTCTGAGGATATATACCATGCATTTGTTTACTCAGGTAACCAATCACTTTCTGTGATTGATTAATTATTCTATAAAGTTTTTCTCTTCACTCTGCCTACCTTCTTGATTATAGCAGATTTTGTGGCTATGTCAATAGTGAAAGCATATTATTTCTCCATGCCAAATATACATAATTTTATTTTGTATGTAATATAAATCATTCACTGTGTGCAGCATCTCAGATGAATCCTACATCAATTGGAAAAGGCTATACATACACTACAACTATTATTTGACCATTTCTGTTGCCAACATCTTTTAAGGAAGGGAATCACATAATAAAAAGACAAGAAACACACATGGACATTCACATATTATTCGTATTTGTATTATATATAATATACAATAAATACTATATATATGTACAAATTCCCATGGAATCCCTAATGTGTGATATGTACAGGAAGAATAAAGACTTCCAGAAAGACTGAGTTTTCAATCATGTTAAATACAGCAAACATATTCTATAAAATAATATCTAAAGCAAGGCATTGATTTTGGCATTAATAGTCTTTAGTGAACTTGGTAAGAGAAATTTATTTTTATGACTATGAATGAGATTATGCATATTTCCAAAGTTAGTGCCATAAAAATTATTAAAATCTTTTTGAACCAATAAACTGCAATAAATTCAAAAATATCATTTAAGCTGATTCTTCTTTTGGGAAAGCCAAATAAAAGATAAATACCTTATACTGCATATTACTACTACACTGAGGGCCAAAGCTCAAATGTAATTTAATCTATGATTGATAGAAGGATATAAAAATGTGTCAATTTTTTTTCATCTTACTGTTATTTATCTATGCATGATAATCAAAATTGCTTAGAAACAGTCACATAGACTAAGTCAATGCTAGGTATTTCCAACACTGAAGTAAGGTTGAGCAACTCACCATCTAGGAAAATCTAGCCACAAAAATTATTTTTTGTTGTTGATGCCATCAAGTAGAATCTAATTCATAGCAATCTTAAGGGTTTTTGAAAGGTGATTGTTTTCAGAATTGTTTTAGAGGTGGACTACCAGGTCCTTCTCCCATTTTTGCAGTGCTGGCGATCGAAGCTAGGGTCTCAGAGAACACAGAGCCACACTCTACCAAGTGAGCTAAATCCTAGCCTTTAGTTTTGGAAAATTTTGCTAGCTTAAGTGAAAACTTTGACTTGACAAACCTAATAAAGAATGGTAATAGCATGAGGCTTATGAAATGAAGATGCCAGATGTCACTTCCTCACATCATTTTTCATTTATTTTTCCAGATAAAAGATACTTTATTAGTATCCTTAGATGCCTTATGATCCTTGTCCTGTGTTCAAAGCAAAGTTTACCTAAAAACATTCACTTTAATCGATTACTTAACCTTGAATTATAACACAGACAGAGAGGGAATTCGTATTTGTACAAATTCTGATATTGAGGCTAATCTGATCTCTTTAATTGTGGTGCATCACTCCAATATGAATATACTGGAAGTTGTTTTTTAAATTACACACTTGTTTCAAGTTGAAATTTGATATAGGTAGGGGTTTGTTTGATTACCATTAGCTTGAAATCTAATAGATCCACCTTTCTGTCAGCCCAGGCTTACTCCACAAGTCAAGAGACCTTCTAAAAATAAGAAGTATCCTCACTGTCATGTAATATTTGCGTGAATACTTCTTCATTTTGCTCAAATTGATGAGTAAAAAAGCATTGAGAACTAAAGTTAAAGTACTTGAAACTTTGAAGGAAGGCCTGGTGCAGTGGTGCACACCTGTAATCCCAGTGGCTCAGAAGGCAGAGGCAGGAGGATTGCACGTTCATGGCCAGAGGCAGCCTGCGTAACTTAAGGGGATTCTGAATCAAAAAATAAATAAATAAAAAATTGGTTGCGGTGAAGTTCAGTGGTAGAGAGCTTGCAATGTATGTGAAAGGTCTTGAGTTCAAACCCCAACTACCACAAAAAATAAAGTTTGAAGGAAAAAGAATGATCATAATTAAAATTATAATTTAAATATGATAACCTATAAAAGTGAGAGTACCTTTGAATTTTAAATTTGATCATACAAGAAAAATGTATAGACTTCTTTATCTCAAGTTCAATCTGAAATTGCACTGTTAGCTTTCTGTTATTGTAACAAAAACCTAACATAATCTACTTATGAAGACCAAATTTTTTTTTTTTGGCTCATAGTTTTAGTTGTTTTACCTATTGTGTTTAGACATTAGGTGAAGGGGAAGCACTTCATTCTGGGGGCAAGTGGTATAGCACACATCATGGCTGGGAAGTGAAGGAGAGAAAGAGTAAGGGGCTGGGGTCCCACAATCTCCTTCAAGGACATTTCTTCAATTTCCACAGGTCCCGCCTCTTTTTTTTTTTTTTTTTTTTTTTGAAATGGAGGTCCAGCCCAGAGCCTTGTGCATGCTAAGAAAGATCTCCAGCACTGAACTATATCCAAGTTCTGGGTAACACATCTCAATATTTCTACTTCTTACTAATGTCAAGCTGAGGACAAAGACTTGATACGTGAGCTTTTTGCTGACATTTATTTATTTATTTATTTATTTATTTATTTATTTATTTATGGTATTGTGAGTTTGAACCAGGACCATGTACATGCTAGAAAAGTGCTCTGTAACTAAGTTGTACCTCGAGACACATTTTCATTTTTAATTTTGAGACAAGATCTCACTAATTTTACAGGCTGCTTCTGACCTATTTCATCCTACCTCCTACTTCATCTGCCCAATTCTCTGAGATTATGAGAAGTGAGCCAGTGCACTCAGCTCTGGGAAACTTGCTAGATTAAAATTTTAATGCACAATGACAAAGAAAACTGAAAATTGATTTTTTATTTTATTTAAAGTATTATGCAATTTTAATTTATGTAGAAAATCCTTTTGCATAAGAGTATCTATGGGTGAATGGTCAGAATGATCAACTAGGATGGAGCCTAAGTTCTTTTCTCTACTTTCCAAGATCATTTTGTATTCCAAGGGATTAATAAAAATAAATTGAAAATCTGATGACCTAATAATCACAAGAATAAGTAAAAAAGGAAAATTATATATCAAAGGAAAACAGTCTAATTATTAGCTCTGATAATAGTAGTCAAGAGAGAAGCAAAGATCTCTGTTGTTCTTGTTAGGTGCCATTGAGGTCTGACTCATAGCCACCCTATCTACAACAGAACGAAACACTCCCCAATTCTTTGCCAGGCACACAATCTTATTTATGTTTAAGCCCAATGTTGCAGAAACTGTGTCAATACATGTAGTTGAGGGTTTTCCTTTTTTCGTTAACCTGCCACTGTCCCAAACATGATGTTCTTCACCAGGGATTAGTCCCTCCTCACTGTATGTCCAAAATATGCAAGACACATTCTAGCCATCCTTGCTTCAAGGAGGAATCAGGTTGTGCTTCTATGACAGATCTTGTTGGTTCTTTTGGCAGTCCATGGTGTATTTGATATTCATCTCCAGGACCAGAATTCAAAGCATCAATTATCTTGTCTCCCATATTCAATGTCCAGCTTTCACAACTATATGACAACTGAAAATACCGTGACATGAGTCAGGAGCTCCTTCTTCTTCAATATGACATTAATGCAATGTGTCTTTTGATTTCTTGAGGGCTGTTTCCACTGTTGTTGATTATAGATCCAAGTAAAGGAATCTTTTCTCTATTTATTATGAAGTTGCTTACTGATGCAGCTGTATGGATTTTAAAGAGCTCTAGCAACTTTTGTTATCTTTTCTAGAAAGAATATTATAATTACAAAAATATTTAATGTTCTGTCTAAATTATATAGCATAAACCATGACATTTCTCTTGACTTGCTTGGGCTAGTATGTAACATAGTGAACAGAAAAGATGCTCTTCTAACACTTTTGAGATCATAGTTTCCTTTTTGCAATAACATTGATGAGCAGTAACTTATAGAAGGAGAAAATGGGTAAAGAAAAATGGTAAGAACTTTTCAACTGCTTCCTACCATTTTTTTGTGTGGCTTACTCTTGATTGCTACCATTGACTTCAAATAATGTGTTACTCATCCAGTTACTTTTTCTCTGTCTCCTTGCATCTCTTGTGCTGAGAGGCAGACTTTAAAATAAAGACAGCCAGCTTTTAGGACAGGAAATAAAAACCATTTTGCTCATAGTTTGAAATGGATTTGAACCTGTCAAAATGCTATATTACAAATTCTGAAAGGAATGTAAAGCATTTCAAAAGTATTTCTGACCAATAACAACTCTTTCGGGGCTTGGAAATTTAAGAGATATTACTTTGAGAAAGAAAATATTGCATTATAAAATATGTGTGAAAAATTATTGCTCCACTCTCTATTAACATCATCCTATCAAAAATCATCATAAAATGAAAAAGACTTATTTAAAAAACTCAAATGAAGTTTGATACATAAGATAGTCAATTCATTTGAAAACTAAAATTATGTGCACCAGAGGTCACAAATCATAGAATTCAGACAAAATATAGCCCAATTCCTGTTTTTGTACAAGTGTTGAGTCAAAAGTGGGTTACGGGCCAGGTGTTGTGATGCACACCTGTAATCCCAGCACTCAGGAGACTGAGTCAGGAGTTTTTGTAGTTTGAGAACAGCAAGTAATACATAGCACATTCAAGGCCAGCCAGAGCTGTATAACAAGACCCTGCCTCAAAAATCTAAAAAATAAAATAAATGAAAAATAAAGAATGCTTTACAAATGCACATTTGAAGTTGACCTGGCAATAGGGAACACTTGCAAGGTGTCAGGGCGCATGCCTGTAATCCCAGAGACTTGGGAGGGGGAGGCAGGAGGTTCGCTAGTTGGAAACCAGAGGTAGTCTGTGTAATTTAATAAGACCCTGTCTCAAAAAGAAAAAAGTGGAACACTTACTTTAAATTTCAATTAAATACATTTCACCCTTCCACAATATCAATTTTATTATTCTCATCAGTTCATCAGACCATCATTAAAATTGTTCTAATCCTTTTTTTTTTTTTTTTTTTTTTTGCATTTC
>VMDO01040990.1:0-11540 GCA_007922755.1 Pedetes capensis
GGGGGGGAATCTTTGCAGAAGGGAGCTATGCATTCCTTGAGGGAATGCATGGGGACTCGGGGAACTGGAGATAAGGGAATGATGGCGAAGAATCACCAGTTCCCTTCCACTGTGCGTGCTCCCATCTGTGACAGTGACTTCTGGAGCCCTGAGGCCCTCTCCCCCAGTGGAGCCAAGAGCAGACTCAGGGGGGTGGCCCACGCCTGAGCCTGCCCCTGGGAGGCCCCTATCCTTAGCATGGCTTCTTCCTGGCCCTCTCTCCAGGGTAGAGTGAGGAGGGACAGGAGGAGCAGTGGCCCTGTGGAGGGAGCTTGAGGAGAACAAGGGCTCTGGGGCCTCTGGCTGTGACCTCCAGCCATCTGCTGGCCTACAATTTCCTCTTCCTCTCCATCTGTCCTGAACAAAGCACACTCTGGACCAGGAGAGGACCACATTATGGCCACCATGACCAGCTGGTGTGGACTGTGGCCTGGGAAGTGGGGGACGCTCTGGACACAGGTTCCAGGTGCCTGGGCCCCTCCAGCATCCACCAAGTTGGGGTTGATTCGTCAGAGATGGGCAGGAGGCTGGGGGCAAGGCCTGCCCAGATGTCACAGAAGCAGGCTAGGCCAGCAGAGCAGGGCAGGCCACTGTTGCTGGGGTGCCCATTTCCTGAGGCAGGGGAACTAGCGCCTTCCAGTCCCCAGGCACCTGTCCTATCACCCTCGTTGACAGCCGGTCGTGCATATCAGTGCTGATTACTTCTGGGTCTTGCAGTTATTCACCCCGAGTTGTATGCATCTGGCCACAGCAGAAGCACCTGGCCCAAGCAGGGCTCAGTGGTGGGGTCCCCATCACCTACGTCCCATGCTCACCAGCTGTCAAGCTCTTCTTCCTACCCTGGGGCCACAATTGCACAGACCTGCCTCCTGCTCCTCAGTGCTCGGCTGAGCCTCTGACCTGCTCTGGAGCGGGACCTGAAGCCTCATCTCCCTGAGACCCCTACGCCTTTGTGCTGCAGGGAAGGAAGCTCAAGTGTGATGGGGACCTGCCACTGTGCTGGCAGAGGAGGGGGGTCCAATTGCTGTGCCCTGGAAAGCGAAGCTCTGCAGAGAGGCCCTGCAATGCGGCCACCCCCTGTATGTTTTGTGAGGACGCTTTAGTTTGCAGTTTGCAGGACTCAGAGACCTCATCCTCCCCCATCGCCACTGGACCTTCCCCACTGGCCTCCAGCTCCTGTGTCCCCACTGGGAAGAGGCTCCAACCCGAGTCGGTGTCTCGTGGCTGCCGCAGGAGCCCCCTGAGAAAGGGGCTGGGCCCCGTGTCCCCAGCTTCATCTTCCTTCCCCTGCATGGGGTCCCCCACAGGCATCAGGGAGCTGCAGGAAAGAGCCACTTCCTCAATACCCTGATGTCCTGAAGTCTTTTGCATCATTTTGTGTCTTCCTTTGGGTCTGTGGGGAGGTTGGTGTCATGGGACAGGCATAACAGGAATTGACCCAAGATGGTTCTGCTTTGCAATAGTTCAAAGCTTCTCCCTGTTCCTGAGGAGAATCTCATCCCAAAGATGATTTGCAAAGTGCGCTCCGCATTGAATCCGGTTTTCCTATTGCCTTTTTTTTTTTTCTTTTGGCGGTACTGGGGGTTGAACCCAGGGCCTCGCACTTGCATGCTTTGCAAGTGTTGGGCCACTGAGCTGCCACTTCCAGCCCATTTTCTTTACTTTTTTGAGACAGGGTCTTGATAAATTACGCAGACTGCCTCTGGTCTCGAACTTGCGATCCTCCTGCCTCCACCTCCCAAGACGCTGGGATTATAGGCATGCCCCACTGTGGCTGGCTCGTATTGACTTTTATTAAGAGTGGACACACTTTCCCTTGGGAAGAGACCACCTTGGCCAGTGACATCTCCCATTTGAATGTTTCCATAACCCCTGTGCCACGTGTTCCCATAGATGAGCTATTGTTACTGATCTTTTACACAGGCTACAGGTTTTATTCAAGGTCACTCAGTGCAAGTGGACAAGCCACAAGAGAACCTCACCTCCTACTTCTTGATCTAGCCTGAACACTCAAGTCCTCAGCTATCCCTTTTAGATCATGGTTGACTTGAATAATTCTGGCAACTCTACAATGATCAGGCCGTGTAAACCACCGAATGTGACACCTCTCCTACATTTTTGCATTCACCTCAAGCACGTCAATATCCAAAGCACCTTGGATCTTATTGAGCTTTAGTTCATCTAGGATGGCATTGCCCAGAATTTCTTGTTTCTTTTTGAGACAGGGTCTTTCTGCATTGCTCAGGCTGACCGTGAACTGACAGGCTCAAGTAATCTCCTGCCTCAGTCTCTTGAGAAACCAGGGCTACAGGGAGGTACCACCACACCTGGCTGTCATAGAAATTTCTCCAGAAAAGCCAGATGTGGTGGTGTATGCCTGTAACCCCAGCACTCAGGGGGCTGAGGTAAGAGGGTTGTGAGTTCGAGGCCAGCCTGAACTACAGAGTAAGTGAAACCCTGTCTCAAAAAAAGCCAAAAAGAAAAAAAAAGAAGGAAGAGGAGGAGGAGGAGGAGGAGCAGAAGAGGAGGAGGAGGAGGAGGAGGAAGAAGAGGAGAAAAAGGAAAGAAAAGAAAAGAGAAAAGAAAAAAAAGAAGAGAAAGAAAGAAATTTCTTCAAGGTCTGTCAAGCTCTGTCCTCAAACCTTCCAGCAGCAGAAACTTCCAGCAGCAGTGTGCTAGGCAGGGTGCTCTTGACGCAGGAGGGAGGTGGGAAGTGTGAAAGGCCAGAGGGAGCCGCAGGGAAAGGCATTCTTGAGACCTCTTTGCTAGCGCAGGGCATCCGTGGTGGATGCTCCGTGTTTAATAACCACAAGCCATCAGATGACATGAGACACATTCAGATCAGAGTGTCCTGGCCTTGTGTGGCCATTTTGTGCAAGCTGGGGGCACTTCTCACAGAAGATGTGTGGGTAAGTCTGTGTGCCAAGTCTCTGAACAAAGGAAAAGAGGGGGCCCCACAGTCCCTGCTCAGGTCTAATGGGGCCACCCCAGATGGAAGTTTATGGCTGAGGATCTCTTT
This sequence comes from Pedetes capensis, assembly GCA_007922755.1. Classification (NCBI taxonomy): domain Eukaryota; kingdom Metazoa; phylum Chordata; class Mammalia; order Rodentia; family Pedetidae; genus Pedetes; species Pedetes capensis. Next base: position 3,059 of record VMDO01040990.1, read on the forward strand.
CCTGGTCAAACAGAGGACATGGTTCCAAGGCCAGGCACTATTCAGGGACTGTGGAGCCATTGTGAGAACTTGGGGGAGCAGGCCTAGAACTGGAGCTTTGGAAAGGGAGCTCCCCACACCGCCCAGGGGTAGTGGTTGTTAGCCATCGAGTCAGTGTCTGACTCATAGCAACACTATGTACAACAGGCAAAACTGTATTGTCAGTGCTTCTCTGCTATTCATAGAGTTTTCTTTCTTTTCTTTTCTTTTTTTTTTTTTTTTTTTTTTTTGGTACTGGGGGTTGAACCCAGGGCCCCATGCCTGCATGCTTTGCAAGTGCTGGACCACTGAGCTGCACCCCCAGCCCATTTTTTTGAGACAGGGTCTTGCTAAATTACACAGACTGCCTCTGGTCTCGAACTTGCGATCCTCCCGCCTCCGCCTCCTGAGCCACTGGGATTACAGGCGTGTGCTACCGCACCCGGCTACTCATAGGGTTTTCAGTGGCTGATTGTTTTTAGGGAGTGGGTTGCCAGGTCCTTCTCCCAAGACTACAGCTCCTGGTGTTCCCAGGGGTAGAGGCTCTATTTGTCCCTCTCCACAGGACTACCTTCCTTACCACAAGGAAACAAGGAAGAGCGACTGTGCCTTGACCAGGACACCTGGCCCTGCAACCCCGAGGGCAAGTGGCCAGGGAGAGCAGGCCAGAGAACTTTGGGGCACCTGCCGCTCAGCCCCCCTCCTCGCTGTCACAGCTGTCCTCTAGCTGCTGGGGTCCCTCAGCTTCCTCCATTTTATCTGCAGCCTCAGGAACAGAACCAAAAGAAACCGAAAAGGAAACAGCAAGGCTCAGAGAAAAGCAGAAGCGAGAGCCTGGGAGACTGACCCTCCCCCAGAGGGGCTGAATCTGAGGGTCTGGCTGTGGCTGGCTTGGCTGCAGGTGACCCCTGCGCAGGAGAAATGATCCCCGGGTCCCCAGCTGTGCGGCTGCCATGGGTGCTGCTGCTCCTCTGGCTGCCAGGTGAGGGGCTCTGTGGGGAGGGTCCACAGGGAGGTGGCCTGGGAGCCTCCGGGCCTGGACTCCTCCGTACAGAATGCAGAATGGGGTGCGCTCTGTCTACCACGTAAGATGGATTGAGCGGGGGATGGCTCCCCTGGGAGGGAAGGGGCCGGGGTTTCCCTCCTCTGCACCCAGCTGCCTTCGGAGGAGGCACAGGGCAGAGTGGGGCAACAGGAGGGCTGCTGAGGGAGGGTTCAAATGAATCACGGTAGGAAGGGGGGCAATGGCAGGGTACACCAGCGTGGCGGGGGGCGGTGAGTGGCGGAACAGCGCGTGTTTGTGAAGGTGCCTCCAGGCTCACCAGGTTTGAGGTGGAGTGGAAGGGATTTCCCTCTGTGCCCCTAATGGAGTTCATAATTGGCCTCAAACAGGACCCTCAAACACTCCTCTGGTCTTGGACTTAATCCTAGCATTTTTTTCTTTTTTTTTTTTCTTTTTCTTTTTTTTTTTTTGTGGTGCTGGAAATTGAACCTAAAGCCCTTTGTTTGCTAAGCTAGTACCCTACCGCCAAGTTGCCTCCTCACCCCTTTGTTTTATTTGTTTATATGTGTTTATATGTATGTATTTATTTTGTAGTGCTAGGACAAGTTAAATCTTTTAGGTTGCTTTTTTTTTTAAATGGTCATTGGAGGTTGAACCCAGGGTCTCACGCATGCTTTTAAGCACTCCACCAGTGAGCCACAGCTCCAGCCTATTTTTCAGTAGTTTTATTTTGAGACAGGGTCTCTCTAAGTTACACAGGCTGCCTCTGGCCTCTAATTTGCAATCCTCCTGCCTCTACCTCCCAAGTTACTGGGATTGTAGGCAAGCACCACCGTGCTCGATTCTTGGTTCCTTTTAGTGTGTTTGTGTGTGTGTGTGTGTGTGTATGCACGTGCATATGAGTATATAAAACAAAAGGACTTTTTGAAAACCAAATAAGACACCAGTACATTATTAAACTGCCACGCTGCACTTTTAACGCAAGACCTGCTCTACCATACTGGTGGGAGAGGGTATGAAACACAACTTGATTCTGAAGCATAGCAATTAAGAAATAAAACAATGAAGAAAAATTTATTTGAAAGGGACCTCAGAATATTTTTTTCCATACTAGGGGTTGAACCCAGGGCCTCACTCTTGCATGCTTTGCAAGTGCTGGACCACTGAGCTGCACCCGCAGCCCATTTTTTTGCTTTTTGAGACAGAGTCTCACTAAGTTACGCAGACTGCCTCTGGTCTCGAACTTGCGATCCTCCTGCCTCCACCTCCCAAGCCACTGGGATTATAGGCGTGCACCACCGCGCCTGGCTCTGGAATTCAGATTTTTTTTTTTTTTTTTTTTTTTTTTTTGTGGTACTAGGGGTTGAACCCAAGACCTCGAGCTTGCAAGTGCTGGACCACTGAGCTGCACCCCCAGCCCTTTTCTTTTTTCTTTTTTTTTTTTTTTACTTTTTGAGACAGGGTCTTGCTAAGTTACGCAGACTCGCAGACTTCCTCTGGTCTGGAACTTGTGATCCTCCTGCCTCTGCCTCCCAAGCCGCTGGGATTACAGGTGTGCACCACCACGCCCAGCCGAACTCAGAAATTTTTTGAGAGGGGGTCTTGATATGTAGCCTAGGTTGGCTTCAAACTCAAAATCTTCCTGCCCCAGCCCTGCCGAGTGCTGGGATTATAGGTGTGTACCCCCAGGCCCAGCAAGCAATTTTGGTTGCTTTCCTTATCAATTAGATACCATCATTAATTATATTTGCTACCTACACAAATATAATGGTCGATGGAAGGACGATTACTCTGTGCACCAATTTGGATGCCAATCACCCTCCCACCCCTACCAATCCGGCTGGGTGTTCCTGTGTGTTCATAACATTGGCGTGAGCTGCGAATCTGTGCCTCCTACCTGATACCGATTCCCCAACCCCTTGGGCTGGTCCAGGCAGGATGATGCCCCAGGGCGATGGTCATCCCTGACGTACCCCTGCCTCAGCTGGCCAGCATTTTGTAATAAGAATGAAGCTGTCCACTCACGTCTATGTAAAAAGTATTTGTGTTTTTTTTTTTTTTTTCAGTACTGGGGATGGAATCTAGGGCCCCAGAAGCGCTAAACAGGTGCTCTCCCACCAAGCTGCACCCTCCCTGCCTACAAAGCATTTTAAAAACAAGAGCAACTGCTGTGTTGGATGCTTTTTCCTTATTTATGGAGCTGATTTTTTCCTTTGAACCATTAAGGTGGAGAATTAAATGAAGAGATTTGGCTGGATTTAGTCTCGAAACGTTATGCTGCCTCCACGGAAGGAGTTCTGGAGACGTTCCTAATTCTACGATTTCTGTAAATGCTTAAATCAAATTGATTTTGTTAGCTGCTGGGAGGTTTGAGAGAAGTGACTTTTGAAACTGTCTTGGTTTCACTCCTTTTTTTTTTCCCAGAAGGGAAACACTCCATAACATGCATTGCTTACTGGTCTACATTTTTTAAAAACATCTATTCTTGGCCTATATTGGTCATTTGTATTTACCTAGAAAAGCATGCATTTCACCTAGTTTTGAAGATTTATGTAGAGGCTTGAAAACTACCGTGGATATTTTTCCTTTTATTTGTGTATTTGAGGTTTCTTCTTTTTTCTTGGGAATTTAAGGACCCAAAAGAGCAATGGAGGGAAGGATTGGGCAGCATGGAGAGTTGGCCAGTTCAAGGAGAGGATCCAAGACGCAGACCAGAGAAGCTGGCAACCCACAGCCAGGAGAGGCAGGGAACAGCAGCAGTACGAGGGCTGGGAATAGCCACTTGAGGAGGGAGGGCTGGGGACTGGCATTTATTTAGTAAACACTTCATATGTGCTAATTATAGTGATTTGCATTTTTCTAGAAAAGGCCACATTTCATCCAGATTACACATGTATTTGTAGAGAATTTCTGCAAAGTGTCACCTGAGTTCTTTAAGTTTTCTCTATATCTGTAGTCACTTTCTCACCTCATTACTTATTCAGGCTAGACAGAGTTATCTATTTTTATTAAGTTGAAAGAAATTCCTGCTGTCTTGGCCAAGAATAGTTGAACACTAGCAATTTCCTAGGATTCAACTTACTATTATTTGCCAGATAGTTTGTGCCCATGATATACCTCATTCAACACCCCAACTACCATGTCAGGGAGAGACAGTTATCCACGGCTTTGCAGATGTGACATCTGATGCTTAGAGAGGTTAAGTAACTTGACTTAAGAACATATGTTGTTGTTGTTGTTGTTGTGTGCTATTGAGTCGGTGCCCAACTCATAGCGACCCGATCGATGTACAACAGGAGAAACAGTATTGTCAGTGCTTCTCTGCTATACATAGGGTTTTCAATGGCTGATTGTTTTTGGGAGTCCTTCTCCCCAGCCTACAGCACCTGGTGTTCCCAGGCGGTCTCCCATCCAAATACTAACCAGGCCCGACCCTGCTTAGCTTCTGAGAACCCATGGGATGGGACGCCACAGTGGTATGGCTGCAGGCTTAGAACATATAGCAGATGCATAACAGAGCTGAAACATAAATCGAGGTTTTCTGAAGTCCTTCAGCTTCACCTTGGCATTTCCTTCAGAGCTTCTTGGTGAATGTCATACCTGTTACAGAGCTTATGTGACCTCTATGGGAGATCTGCCTGCAGTTGTAGCCCTGTGGCATCCGATCCCGTCAGATCTCAGAAGCTAAGCAGGGTCGGGCCTGGTTAGTACCTGAATGGGAGACCGCCTAGGAACACCAGAAGCTGTAGGCTTGGGAGAAGGACCTGGCAACCCCCTCCCAAAAATCAATCTGCCATTGAAAACCCTATGAACAGCAGAGAAGCACTGACAATAGTGTTCCCCTGTTGTACGACTCGATGGCACCTAACAACAACAACAACAACATGGGAGATCTGCACTTAGTCCACGAGAGGGAGATACTGGGCCCTTGGGAAAGGAACTAGGGAGCTGGTGGGCAGCTGTGGGCTGAGGTGGGGCCAGAGCCCAAGCTGAATATTTGTTGAGGGTCTGCTGTGTACCAGGCACTGGTGGGCACTGTAGATAAGAAGGAGGCTGTTGCCCATCTGGGCTGTGCATTGTTGTTGTTTGGTACCGTCGAATTGTGTCCAGCTCATAGCGACCCTCATAGGGTTTTTAATGGCTGATTGTTTTGGGATTGCCTCGGGAGTGGATCACCACATCCTTCTCCCATTTTTGTGGTGCTGGGAATCAAACTTGGGACCTCAGAGACTGCAGAGCAGTGTTCTACCAACGGAGCTAAATCCCAGCCTGGGCTGTGCATTAGTGATCCCAATCTCAAGTGAGATTTAAGGACATAAAAATGTCACTAAAATGAATAATCCCAGCCCTGGGTAAACAGAGCAGCCCATCCTGGACCCTGAAATCCTCTCCTCCTGATCTCGAGGTCACAAGGGTGGGGAGAGAACTATGTGCCTTGCAGCTGCCCAGGGGCACACACCTACTGGCCCAGGACTGGGTTGCTCGGTGGTAGAGTTACTTCCTACCATCACCTTACTCCTCCAGCTCTGTGTCTGAGAACTGCCTGGGAAATAAAAACTGAGCTTCCTTGACAATTAAGTCTACCAGAGCTGGGCCAGCTGAGTAAGTAGACAGAGTGATGAAATGGAGATTGTCGTCACTGAAGCCCCTGGGCATGTGACTGTTTCGATCTGCACCCTTGCCAAGGGTGTTCAGTGTTCTTGTCAAAATCATCTGGCCACTCTGCCCTGCCCTGGCTCACCTTCCCTGTGTGACCCGATTGGGGGGATGGCTGTTTCTGCACATCCTGAGATGCCCAGGGCTGGGGCGGTCCTTCCCGGAGTGGGGCTCAGTGTGTGTTTATGGTCCCGGTAAGTTTGGAAGCAGGAGGCCCTGCTTAGTGGAAAGGATGGGGTACTGGGGTTGAAGGAAGGGGCTGCTGTCAAAATCTCAGGGAGGCGGAGTGGAACGGGAGGATGCTGAAGGGTGATCTGACCTATGAGGGGCTGATGTGGGGTAAAGGGGTCGGATGGACCTTTTGAAGGACCTGATCCCAGGGCACCCCTGCCCCTCCCCATCTGTGAGTGCCAAGAATTAGGGCTTTTGTTTTCCAGGCTGTTCTCCTCTCAGTGGCCCCAGCATCGTGACTGGCACCATCGGGGGGTCCCTGAGTGTACGGTGTCAGTATGAGAAGGATTACAAGATAAGTAACAAATACTGGTGCCGACAGCCACTCCTGCTCCCGCTGCCATGTAGCAAGATCGTGGAGACCAAAGACTCAGGGAGAGAAGCGAGCGGAGGCCGGGTGTCCATCAGGGACCATCCCGAGAACCTCACCTTCACAGTGACCCTGGAGGACCTCACCCTAGAGGATGCAGGCTCCTACTGGTGTGGGATCGATACCCCATGGCATGAAATAGTGGATGACCACCTCACGGTTGTGGTGTCCGTGTTCCCAGGTGAGGCCCCCTTGCTACCTGAAGAGGCTGGGGTGGGAGTCGCTGGGCCAGGAATCAGGTCAGAGCCTGGGAGAAAACTCATATATCAGGGGGCAGGGGCAGGGGACAAGGGAAGGACAGGGAGACACGGAATCATCCTGGAGTAGGTGAGCCTTGCTGGGTGGGAGGTGCTGCCAGTCAGGTGACAGGTGATGGAAGCAGAGAGTCAAGTGGGCAGAGGGCAGAGCTGAGCATCCTGTGGGCGGCCAGGGGGAAAGCAGAGCTGCATCGGGGAAGTGGGGGCTGAGCAGAGGGACAGGAGAGGTCCAGATGGGGAAGATGCCACATGCAGAGGGAGCTTTGGCAAGTGACAAGCCAGCTTTGCAGTTAGATAACTGTCTCTGGCCGCATGTGGCCAGAACTCAAGGGGACCAGTCCAGGCACGCGGAGGTGATCCAGGAGGCTCTGCCCTCACCAGCAGCTTGGAAGCGGTTGGTTGGGGCTGGCCCCAGCGTCCTGCTTAGAAACGCTCACTTGACCTGGGGCCCACATCCTGCCCCTTCCTGAGTGGGCGTTTGGTGTGAAGTCAAACCAAATAGGCATTGGCCAGCCGTGGGAGAGTTGGAGGAGGGATTCCTGGATCCAATGAGCAGTTTTCCCACTAGAATCAACGTTGACACCTACGAGTGTCTCTGTGGCCAAGACCTCAACAACCGAAACCCAAGCTCCAGCCATGCCATCCACCACCCCAGCCTCAAAGAGTCTCACCCAAGGTTCCAGCAGCCAGAAGGACCAGAAGGAGCAACAGGGCCCTAGGTAAGGCACACTGTCCCTGGCCTGGAGATGGCCTTCTCCCCAGAGGGGCTCGGGTGGGCAGTGGGGCTATGTGGTCGTGTCTGGGTGCAAATCACACTCTTGCTGGTCAGGGCCTGTGGTGCCCTTGGATACAGCCCAGGTAGAAAGCCGCAGGCCATGAGTCCCAGCTTGGGTCACCAAGGCCATGCTGGACCCAGAGAGGACTCAGGTTGAGGAGGAACTGGGGATGGTGGTGAAAGGATAGCAGCAGTTGTGGGGTCTGGTGATGTCCTGCCAGGCATGGCTCAGTGCTCCATGGGAATGGGCTCCTTACCCCAATCATGACCCTGAATGTCACCATGCTAGTTTTGCAGATGAGGAAACCGAAGCCCAGAGGGGTTAAACAATGTGGGCAGTCATGTAGCTACAAGGCAAAAGACTGAGCTCAGGTTTATACACCCCCAAAGCCTTGGGTTGTTGTTTGTTGTTAGGTGCTGTCGTGTCGAGTCCAACTCATAGCGACCCTATGTACAGCAGATCGAAACACTTCCCGATTCTGTGCCAGGCACACGATCTTATTTATGTTTAAGCCCATTGCTGCAGACAGACACTGTGTTAATCCATCTAGTAGAGGGTTAAGCCTTGGGTACTCCTCTCTAAATAGTGGCTGTCAGACTATTAGGGGTCACCAAACCCACAGAGAAGCTGACAACCTCTACAGATTCTCCCAGAAGGATGCATACTGTCTCAAACCATTTCAGGGGTTCACAAACTCCCCTTTCCAACACCAGCTGGGCCCTGCAATTTGATCCTGGTGCTGACTGCTGAGTCAATGCAGACTCCACAGATTAAGGGCTCCGGCCACCTGTACTTCGAGCTTCTGGCTACAAATCTGGGGGATCCCATGGCCCCTTTGGGTTCAGTTTTTTAATTCCTTTCTTTTTTTTTTTTTTTTTTTTTTTTTTTTTTTTTTTTTTTTTTTTTTTTTTGAGTCAGGGTCTCCCTTAGTTATGTAGGCTGTCTATTGCCTCAAACTTATGGTCCTCCTGCCTCTGCCTCCGAGGTGCTAGGATCAGAGGTGTGTGCCACCATGCTGGTCAATGTTTCAGCCTTTTAAAAATCATTCCACTTTATGTATCTATTGAAAAGTCAGGGCTGGGGCTGGAGCTCAGTGGCACTTTTACTTAGCAGGAGTGGAGCCCTAGGTCTGATTCCTAGCACCACGGTAAAAATAAAATGGAATAAAGGA
>VMDO01040991.1:0-11528 GCA_007922755.1 Pedetes capensis
AAAAAAAATCATAGAATTGAATAAAGTATGATATAGTCTCATACATAAGCATACATATAGTCTCATACATAAGTTAATCATTATCATATAGCAAAAAAAATCATAGAGTTGAATAAAGTATGATATAATATAGTCTCATACATAAGCAAATATCTGACTTGCTCACTAGAAAGAAAGCTTATAATTTTCTTACTTTTTCTTAGTAGCTTTTACATTTCAAATATGAATAATGTTATGAATTTAAATAATTATCTACCTTTCAATAAGTTTGAATCACTTTTCTTTCTTATTTTTCAACACTCTAATAAGAAAACTTGAGCATATAGTTTAAACATTTTACACATGACAAAATTATTTTTAGTGACAAGGAAAATCACTTAGAAAATAGTTTTAATAATAAGTACCTCTTCCCATGACTAAATTAAGTGTGAATTAAATCATGATGTTATCTATACTGGAAAAAATTCTGAAGTATTTCATAATATTTATACACAGAAAAATAAACATTTCCATGACTTTGCTTGAAAAATGTACCCAGTTCTCCAGCAAAGGACCCACTAATAAATTTTACTAGTGTAAGTTTAACTTATTTGTGAAGTCTTCACCCAAGCATATTTAATTAGCCTTTATGTGAAATTTATTCATCTAGTAAGTTAGTTCTTTTAAAGATGGTAGAAGTGGCATTGTAATAAATCACGACATACCAGAATGGCTTGGCAAAGAGAGATGCCATACATCTTCTCATAGACTGCTTTGATATCATTCATGTCTACTTCAGAACGGGAGACCATAATCCTGATCAAGTCCCTATGACGGGTTCCAGCACCCTGTTGAAAACAAACTATAGTTTCTCTCATATTCCCAAAATATCTTATTAAAGAACACATATTTTAAAGAGAATCCCATTAACATCTATAGAGAAACTATCATCATGCGTGCGCGCTCTCTCTCTCTCTCTCTCTCTCTCACACACACACACACACACACACACACACTCACACACATGGTACGCAGGTGGTAATGAAATGACAAGAAACCAGCTGCAGCATTAGCAGTGGTGCAAAGAGCTCTTACAACCTCGTAGTTGATCTTCCACCATCCAGTCTTTCCTATGTTTGAACTATCCAATAATTACAAATAAAATGAATTTTGTCTGAAATTTTAAATCTGATCATCTGTTTCACCTGCTCAAAACACCTCAGTCATCCTCTGTTGGTCTTAGGATGAAAACCAGTCAGTTTACCATGGCTTAAAATGTCCTTCCTAATTCTAAATCTCTTCTGCTGGGCACCATCACTCTGTATTTACTGTCTTGAAAAGGTCATGCTATATTTTGCTTTCAATCCTGAGTTCATGCTGTTTTCTCTTCCCGGACCACCCTTTTCTTCCACTTTCACCCTTACCTGATTCATTCTTGCTTACACGTCAGGTCTTACATTAGCGGATAGCAAAGCTACATTGACTTATGAAGTCCAGGGCACATGTCCTTCCCCATTCTCCCATAGTACAAGATATTTGTCACCCATCAATACCACACTACACAATGGCAGGCACAGAGGCCACAACTGTGCTAATGACAATGTGACTGCACTTATCATGCATGCCATTGCTTTTTCGGCAATGAGGAGCATGTCTAAGTCTCCCCCCCCCCCACGCTGTTTCTGTCTTCTTATTTTGATGTTGCAAGGGAAAAACAAAGATAACTTCATAACTACTCAATTGAGACTTCAAAATATAAATATAGAGGTGCTATCCTATGCAATACCATGTATGTTAGAGAGTAAAGTTAAAGTGAAATAGTTGAAGCATCTCAAACACATCTTAATACTCCCTTCTACTCCTGTAATCATGGAATGGCACTTTAAAAGATTTACTATTAAACTGCAGCATGAAACACAGCATAGTAAAAAAGACAAATGAAGCTTAGAAAGTGGGAGATTATAAAACTTACAACCTTAGTGGAAATAGGTTACTAAAAAATCACACATGAAAAGGGAAAGTATATCACCTTTTCTTGGTGACTCAGGTTTTAAGTCATTTTCCAGCTCACTTTAAAATCAAATCTATGTATGTTATAAAATGCACCAAATCTAATGGAAGTTTATTCTAATAAGGCAGTGTATCACCTCTTGCATTGAATAGAACAATGATTCACTTTAATGAAAAGATATTAAGTGTGATTTTGAAGCACTATTAGGTGTTCTGATCTTTTATCTACACATCATTTCTCCTCTAAGGACAGCAGGCAAGTAAAATGGTACCTTCATGGACAGATGAAGCTTCTCAGCAAAGAAACTTGGAGTGTTTGTGGCACACTTCACTGTAAGAGAGGCAAATTTTAGTGGATATATTTGTAATGACAAAAAAAGAAAAATGTATATGAAAGAAACAGGAAACAGTTTTGCCAATAGGATTCTATCACCTCTTCCCAATATAAGAAATTTGGCTTACTAGAAGGAAGATGATGGTTTTAAATATTCTTTCCCCTGTCAACATCACCTATTTTCTAATTTGCCTTAAATCCACCCCAATACCAACTTCCACAGTTACTGCTCTCAGAATATATTCTCCTCTTCATGTACATAGTAAAGGCCACGCAATGCTTGGTTCGTATTGTAATAAGAACATTTTTTAAAAGCTTTGAAATAGTACAAACTTTAAATATAAAGGTAGCTGCCCAAACAAAATACTGGCATATGTCTTTTTGTAAGGTTCTTTTTAAAAATAAAATTTATTACTGAAAGTAGGTTTGGTGGACCCAGAGCACTGTATCCACCAGTGGCTTATAAATGGAGAAGCCAGGTACACCTACTGCATCATGTTAGTAAGATTCCTGGGTGAGTCATCACATGGTGATACCTGAGAAGCACCGCTTGAGAACATAGGTCTTAACCTTGATGGTCCTCTGAACAACCCTGGAGAACTTTCAAAGGTTCTGATTTTCAGAAGCTAACCTAGACCTGGCCTGTAGCTGTAGCCCTGTGGCATCCGATCCCGTCAGATCTCGGAAGCTAAGCAGGGTCGGGCCTGGTTAGTACCTGGATGGGAGACCGCCTGGAAACATCAGAGCTGTAGGCTTGGGAGAAGGACCTGGCAATCCCCTCCCAAAAATCAATCTGCCATTGAAAAATCCTATGAACAGCAGAGAAGCACTGACAATCGTGTTTCCCCTGTTGTACAGAGGGTCGCTATGAGTTGGATACCGACTCGACGGCACCTAACAACAACAACCTAGACCTGGGCTGGGATTTAGTTCAGTTGGTAGAGTGTCACTCTGCAGTCTCTGAGGTCCTGAGTTTGATTCCCAGCACCACAAAAATGGGAGAAGGGTGTGGCAAGCCACTCCTGAGGCAATCCAGAAATAGCCATTGAAAACCCTATGAGGGTGACTCTGACAGCACCCAACAACAACAACAACAGCCTAGACCTACTAAATCAGATTCTCCTTCACTTGACTAAAAAGTAGTAGATCAGGATTTGAGTGGACATTTATCTCACTTCAAATATTATGCTTTAAATGACCATTCTGAATTGCTTTGGGGGCGGTGCCATGCTCAGTGCATCATTGGCATAGGCAGGTGCTCAATAAGTGTGTTCCACCTTCTCATATTTTTGAAAAGAGGAATATCTTTTGCCATTGAGAGGTTATTGTATTTCTTTGCCAAATTTACATGTTGCTTCTATTTGTAAGTTTCATAAAAGATGCAGAATCTCTAAAAGTTTAGCTGATTTTTTGTTTGTTTGTTTAAAGGTAGCGGGGAGAATACAATTTCTAGTTAGAAAACTCTTCCAGTTTTAGGACTACATACCGATGGCTGTCAGGCATTTCTCAATATCACCTTTCAACTCCAGGTCCAGAACTTTATTCATATCATGCTTACTATATTTGGTGTACTTCTGAAACACTGGAAGTTAAATTTAAACAAAGATAAGTACAAACATCCTGGTCTTAAGCAAACTATCAAAATCAGAATAACTGACTTAAGGAACTCCTAGGGACAACCAAACCTCTGTTACATTTACAAAGCTGTTCACAGGACTCAGCATAATGTGCAGACTTCATCTTGTAGGAATGTAACTTACATGCCTATTTTGTGTTCCCATATTTTGGGGAAATATTTGCAAGTCATAACACTTATAAGAAATGGCCTGTGATTGACAACCATGTCACTTACTACAGCAGGGCTACATGGCATAGAAAATAGATCTTCTCTTCCATGAATACCTGAACTGAAAATTTCTCTTATTTAACATTAGAATTCAGAGTGCTATTATAAGATAATGAACTTTAGGTAGTCTTCATGATTCTACTCTTGCCTTGGCTTCCAGGAGTCTCAGAGCTAAATCTGTGCTCAAAGCCAGAATTGGTTTTGAATTTTATTTTTGTTTTCTTCTGAAACATGTAAATAGTGTTTACTTCATCTAGTTCTGGGTTGTTTTGCTTTGTGTTGTTTATTTTTCTTCACTGTAATTTCATTTCTTCTATTGTATGTATATTATCTGTTATATCTATTCCAAATCTTTTGGGAAAATGGAAACAGTAGAATAAATTTCAGTGGAATAAATAAATAAAATGATTTTCCACAGGCAAGTATTACAAAATGTGTTTCCAATACTATGAAATGGTGACTATACAAAGTTGGACAAATGGGCATATAGCAAGAATGGATTAGTATCACTACATCTATTTGATACAGAGGGGAACACCTATTAAGACTCCTCTCTTTCCTCTTTCTTATTTGCCTTCAGTAAAGAATATTGTATCTTCCACAAACACATTCTAGATTTCTTTTTCTTCTTACCTCTACGAAGGTGGGGATAGCTTCTGGTGGTCAGAATGGTATTGAACACATTCACATCTGTGCCCTTTCTTCTTTCTCCTGCTTCATATAAGGCCTATCAAGAAACACAAAAATAAACAGTTGACTATCAGCACAAGAATGTTAGATCTCTTTGAAGATTTTCAAGGCACTTGTTTTGTGCTCAGTAGAACCAGATCAGGCAAAACTAGGATTGCACATTCTTTAAGGACAGGGACCTTATTTTGTTTGTCATGTATCTACCACAATATCTCTCAAGGTGCCATGTAAACAATAGAGATTGAATATTGTTTCCAGAGCACATTTGATGTATTAAATTGCTTTAAGGGAATACTCTATCTCAACACAACTCCAAGGAACTCTCTAAAATAGATTTTTTAATTCTTTATTGTTCAAAGAAATTATCAACAAATGGTACTCTAAATGAATGATTCAACTATAACCTAAATCTTGCATTTTTATGTTATAATTTCTAGGCTCAAATTTCAACTCTGAAATTTAAATGCTGCATAATCTTAGGCAAATAATTTAACTTTACTAAACTACTGATTTTTCTCTTTTGTAAATGAGAAAGATAACCCCTGCCCTGTTGACACAAGAATGCTCTATTAATTTTGAAATAGTAATTACTATCATCCTCCTGGGTCACACTAATCTGTGTAGTCTCCATAAATGTGCATCAAAGAATTCTGATAGTCTCACAATGGAAGGCATAGTAAGAAATGTCGCAAGCAAATAAGAATAACTTTTTACTATGACCAATTATTCAAATGCTAAATCTTGTTCTTTGACATCCTTACTTATATAATTTCTATTAAAATAACCAAATGTATGATACATATAAAAGCTATTTTGGACATTTCAAGCAAATTAAACTGCTTTATATGCATTTATATTTGATAAGAAGTTAACTAGTGCCTACCCTGCAAAGATAGTGTACTGTTACACTGAAGCTGATATAGGGGGACAAATAAGCTTCTATCTTTGCTGACTCATCATGAAGAATTTATATACAGAATATTATTCTGTGAGGAAAGTATAATGCAGATTATAGTTTGTATGTTTTTCTAAAGGAAATTCTAGGTCCTAAAATGTCACACTTTTTTAATGTTACCAATTGATTGGCATATAAATACTAACAACTTTCTTGAAATTAATACAACTCTATTTGAAATTATGTATGTGTAATATTGTATTTTATTTTAAATTATTATAATATCCTTGTGATAACATTTAGAAGATAAACTTCTGCCTACAACCTTAACACCCTAGTGTCTGATCTTGTCAGATATTGGAAGCTAAGCAGGGCCAGTCCTGGTTAGTACTTGGATGGGAGACTGCCTGCAAATACCAGACGCTGTAGGCTTGGGAGAAAGACCAAGCATTCCACTCCTGAAACAATTAGCCCTTGAAAACCCTATCAATTGTAGGGAAGCACTGACAATACTGCTGGGCATAATACAGTGTCAGTTACTGTTTCATCTGTTGTATGTAGGATTTCTCAGTTGGACCCTACTCAACGGCACTAACAACAACAATATGAATTCAAGTCTATAAACCATTTCAATAATCACTGTTACATGAATGCTAGATATGCTTACTACTTCTATCCCACTTAATAAAAAAAAATTCTTTTCCAAGATGGGTGTGGTGGTACGCATCTATATTCCCTGAACTTGGGAGGCTGAGGCAGGAGGATCATGAGTTTAAGACCATCCTGAGCTATGTAGGAAGATCCTGACTCAAAAAATTCCTTTCTTATACTTGGTAAAACAAAAATTCAGTTTCCTTGGGAAAGATCTAAAATTCTCACTGTTTTCTTTTAGTCTTCTCTAGCTTCATGAATAGTGAGATCAATTGAAACTTAAAGATTACATTTTTCATGCTTGGGCTTCTGGTAACTATGTTGTATTCAGGGAATGAACATTAAAGAACCACTGGCCTCTTGGAATCTGAGATTTGATGTCGCACAGACAGCATTAATTGGTGACCCCACAGAAAGTAGGAAAATCATTTCTAGCCCATCTTACCCTGGCATCTGTGTCAGCCAAGTCTTCATTCACACCCAAATCCTCACATCGGTCACCCTGAAAAAAAAGAAAAAAAATCATATTGTAAAATGTTCTGTAGCATAAAGTCATGATTGATTTAATTCCCTTAAAAATGGGCAAATAATACTTGAGGAAAAGAAAGTCAAAAGGAAGAACTGTCATTTGAGACATGGATAAACCTGTTGTTGTTGTTAGATGTCATTGAGTCAAGTCTGACTCGGAGTGATCCTATGGACAACAGAAAGCAACACTCCCTGACCTGTGCCATGTCTGGCACTAGGTTACTGCTTCTCTGCTATTCATAGGGTTTTAATGGCCGATTATTTGGGGATTGTTTTTTTGGGAGTGGGCTGCCAGATCCTTTTTCTGTTTTGGAGGTGCTGGGGATTGAACCCATGGCCTCAGAGCATGCAGAGCAGCACTCTACAAACTGAGTTAAACCTCAGCTCCCGATGAACATGAACCTGAGGGACATAATACTAGTCAAGACAAGCCAGGTACCGAAAGACAAATACTCATCCTTTCCCTTATATGTGTAATCTAAACAAATTGAGTTCATAGAAGCAGGTAATAGATTGATGATTAGCAGAAGTAGAGTGTGGGGAAAAAATGGTGAGATGTTAGTGAAAGGATATAAAGTTTCAGATAGACAGGAAGAATATATTTTGGTTACTGTTGCACGGCAAGGTTACCATAGTCAATAATAATGTATTGTATATTTCTAAATAACTGAAGAGAGTATATTTCAAATCTCTCATCCTAAAAAATGATAGCTAAATGGTGCTGGATATGTTAGCTTGATTTGTTAAGGGTACATAGTGTACATATACCAAAATATCGAGCCCCATAGATATGATATAATTATAAATCATACAATGATGACTGATCAATTAAAATAATGTCAGTTAAGGTGAGCAAAGAAACAGAGTTAATTACTGATATCTAGAGGGAGCTCATATCTAGGATTTTACTCTTCGTAGGAACAGAGGTATTTCCTGAGGTATTTGGGTTTTTACCTTAGCAAGAGAAAGCAAAGCCTTCTGAAAGTCTCCAGATGTGTCTGAAGTGATGTCTTTGGCTAGATCTCTTTTCAGTTCTAAGAAACAACAAAAAAAATTAATTTTCCAGTAAACTATTGAAGACTAATCATGCTAGTAATGGAATAACACCATCTAACATATCTGTATTAGCTTACAATTTACAATGCCACAGTGTTCAGTAACTTATTAAAAATATTTCAAATATTATCATTTGTTATAAAAATAGAGAAATTAGCAGAGGCAAAAATTTAGATTATCAAATATTTTTCCTATTCGGTAGTGGAAGCAATTTGGATGATAGTGTGAATGAAAATGCATAGTCATAAAATTTTGCTATCAAGAATAAATTCCTTAAGTTTACATTTTCAAATTGCTGAGGTATACATTTTCAAATACTCAATTCTAAAATTTAAGAAGTAGAGTGAACAGAACAGTTATTTAAAAGAATGAAATAGAGGTACTTGCTTGAACATGTTATTTATTTACTACCTCATATTTAAAGTAGTTTAATGATGTACATATATATTTAAAACTGTCTACACATACATACTTAACTATATAAAATACTGCTGTAATAGAGAAAATTAACTGAACTTAGAATGAACTACAAACTGAACAACTTAATATGATATAACTGGACTATATCTTTGGTATAACAGAGAAAAATGTATATTTATCTTTGTAAACTATGCCTTATCAGAAAAATTAATAATAATGCCCACTTTTAGCACTGATAAGTGGATCTGAGATAAACATTGATTATGACATAAGAATTGCATAAAATGAAGTTAGAAGCATCCTTATTTTGATTCCTTTACCAAATTGTACTGAAAACAATATGCAAAACCTATTGTTGTATTCTCAGTGCTTGGTATTAAAAACAGCCAGAAAGATTCTCTGTGAAGTCACATATGCATTTGAGGGAAAAAAAAAGCCCTCAGCTGGGGGAAAATAGAAAATGGCAAAACTCTTGAAGCTATCCTCTTTGCTGTTAAGCACATCATTTAAATGAGATGTTTCACTGAATAGGTAAAATTAGCCTTGGATGGTGTCCCATCCCCACAGATTTAAGCAGACATAAAATGTAAGTGAATCATTTATGTTCATAATGATAAAGTTAAGGTTCCCAACAAATTATTAAAACACCTAATTCTTTACCTTTTTAAGGACAAGTGGGGAATATTTTGTTTGAAGACTTGTTAATTATACTTACATGGTCTTTTCAAAATAAAAGACAGCAGATTTTTTTATGAAATAAATATCAGAATAGGAGAAGAATGTTTTTAGAAAATTCTTTAAAGTAAATGCTCTGAATTGAAGTTTTCTTGTAACAACATGTGTCCATTAGTTTTAGACGGACATTTTCTATTAAAGTGCAAACTCCACATGAGGACAAGACCTCCCTGTGTACTACTCTAGCAATTTGAAAACAGCCTGATAACAGTGTGGGCACTTGGTGGACACATGTCAAATGTCTTCATATGTACACTTTCTAAAGGCCCTGTGTCTAATACCTACACTGAATTTCAAGAAAGTATATCGGAATTCCTTACCAACTAAGGCATTTAGATTATTGGCTGTTACAACTCACCCTCTCTGTAGACTCTGTTAATTTCTCTAATTTCTTTGTTCTTTCTTGATGCCAAAATTTCAATCAGAGTGTCTTCATCAGTTCCAAGTCCCTGGATTCAAAGAAGAAAAATATTAATCTTTATTCAAGAAAATCAATAGCTTCATGTCACAAAATTTGTTGTAACTTCTCATTTTTGCCCATAATATTTAACAATTACAAAAGCTCTATTTATGAAATTCCTGTAAAGCAAAGTGGACTTATAAGCAGTACTTGTGGTAAAGATATAAAAAGGGGCTGGGAGTGGTGGCGCATGCCTGTAAAACCAGCGGCTCAGGAGGCAGAAGCAGGAGGATCTCAAGTTTGAGACCAGAGGCAGTCTGTGTAATTTAGAGAGACCCTGTCTCAAACAAAAAGCAAAAAAAATGGACTGGGGGTGCAGCTCAATGGTCCAGCACTTGCAGAGCATGCAAGCATGAGGCCCTGGGTTCAACCTCCAGTACCACAAAAAGAAGAAGAAAAAAAAAGATATAAAAAGGCAGCTATTTGACTCACTCAGTGAAATTACAAGGAAGATTGTAGTGCTAACACTTATTTTTCATATATCTGTTAAGTCATTCACTGAATTATTAATTTACTCATTTATTGAATTCCAATTGATTGACATGCACTGTACTAAATAATGACAATACAATAATAGGAGCAAGCAGACTTGCTCTTGTCTTATCTTGAGGAAAGAAGCTTCGCCTAAAGGGAGTCATTTACCTTCATGGAAGCACGCAGTTCATCTGCATCAAATTGGGCTGGAGTTTTTAGCAGGGCTAAAACGACATCCTCCAGGTGACCCGTAAGGGCTTTCTTCAGAGCTTCATCCAGGGGCTGTAAAAAAGTTTAGAATCCGGGCTTCTAATAAACTATGTGCCAAGTTATCCATCAATGTGGTGTTACGAATGTGATCTTCTTACTACAGATCCCTGAGCCCAATGATCCTTCACAGCTCCTTCCTTTTGTGTTGAAAAGCATACCAAATATTTAGGAATGTCATCATAACCTTTTAGATCTAGAAGGACTGGATAAAATTTACTGGATCCATTGGTGACCTCATAAAGGCTAGGGTTCTCTAATCTTTAATCCAAGGAAGAAATTGCAAAACTCAAAACACAGAAAACAGTGTGTCAGCAAAAACAAGAAGTAGGAACACTTTAAAAACAATTTATCAAGTTTTCCAAGATTTGAGGTTTGCACTCCTTTGACAAACACTATAATCTTGACACTTTATAGATTTCCAATTGCACTAATTAAAAAAAAAAAAACTACCCATATTTGCTACAGGCTGGGATTTAGCTCAGTTGGTAGAGTGCTGCTCTGCAGTCTCTAAGGCCCCAGGTTAGATCCCCAGCACCACAAAAATAGGAGAAGGGCATGGCAATTCACTCTTGAGGAAATCTCAAAACAATCATCCATTGAAAACCCTATAAGGGTCACTATGAGTTGGACATGATTCTGTGGCACCTAACAACAAACACATATTTGGCATAAAAGATACAAAGCTCACTTCTAAAGTAGAATTATACACACACTTTAAATCTTATCGTTAAACAGCTCATTTAAATCTTCAGCAAAAGACACAATTCATTCCCTCTCCTCTCCTCCCTCTTCCCCTCCCCCTCCTCCTCCTCCTCCTCCTCCTCCTCCTCCTCCTTCTTCTTCCTCCTCTTCCTCTTCCTCCTCCTCCCCCTCCCCCTTGTTCTTTCTCTTTCTCCCTCTCTCTCTTTCGTCTCTCTTTTCAATACTTGGAGGCTAAACCCAGGGCTGCACACATGCTTTGCAACTGCCCTACTACTGAGCTGCACCACCAACATATTTTTTAATTTTTTATCTTGAGACAGGATCTTGCTAAATTATGCAGGCTGCTTCTGGCCTCAAACTTGAGATCGTCATGTCTCTGCCTAGTAGCTGAGATTATAGGATGTGACACCATGCCTGACCAGAAGATGCAATTCAGTCAGAACACATTCCTTGTTCCTTATACTAATCTTGATGTTTA
>VMDO01040992.1:0-11578 GCA_007922755.1 Pedetes capensis
TCCTCTTGTCAGTACTTCCCCTGGCAGGGGAACAAATCAAATTCCTAGACCAAGCCCTCCCTTATGTCCTTTCCCATCTACCCTACTCAAGTTGTTAAATCAGATGAAGTAGCCATTTTCTAAGAATGTCAGAAAGTTCAACTGCATTCAACCCATCATCCATGTGGCTCACTATTAGTACATAAGGGACATTCTTTTGAGTCTCATTCATCACCTCAAGGGATGTGCCTCACCCTTAATTATGTGCTGTTATCCATAAAGTGTTAGGGTCCCTATGATTCCATTTATATAACATGAAAGATGACAAAACTGTAGAGCTGAAAATAGATTAATGATGACTGAGTGTTAAGGATGGGGGTAGGAAGGAGGTAGGGGTTGTTAGAAGAGCAACATGCAGGTTCTTGTGTGATAGAAATGTTGTATGTCATGGTGGTGGATATAGAAACTAATGCATGTGATAAAACTGCATTGAACTAAACACACACACGTGCACACAGAAGTCTAAGTAAAAGTAGGGAAATCTGAATAAGTTCATTGAATTGTATCATTGTGAATATCTTAGTTGTGCTATTTTACTGTCATTGTACAAGATGTTACCCTTGGGAGAAACTGGGAAAGAAGGATATCAAGGCTCTCTCTGTATGATTTCTTACAATTGCATGTGAATCTACATTTACTCAAGATAAAAAGTTTAATTAGAAAAATGTTAGCACTCCTAGTTCTAACATTTAGTGGTATTTGTTGAACTAAACCATTTCTTCTTTCAGCCCATTTTTATTAAGCACCATTAGTTATTATCAGTTATTAGCCAATTATAATCCAGATAATGGATTTCATAGCATTTCTGTTCACTTAATGACAGCATGTTAATTTACTTTCCAAAATGTACTGCCAGCCTTAGCTTCTCTAGCTTCCTTCTTATTCTTGTAGTCATGATTTCACAGATATCAATCATACTGCCCTTGATGCTCTTACCTTTGGATTAAAGAATCTCAATAATTTTAGTCCATCCTCAGTGTTCCTGTTTAAAACTGCTCTTCCTGCCAGACTTGGTGGTCCATGCCTATAATTCCAACACTGGGAAGGCTGCAGCAGGAAGATTGTGAATTCGAGGCCAGCATGGGCTACATAGTGAGTTCCAGGTCAACTTGGACTACATAATGTCACCCTATCTCAAAAACCCCACACTAAACCAAACTAAAACCTCTTCCCTGGTTCCTCACCTGTTCATTTTTGCTTTCTAAATCCTATACGCTAAACCATACTCAGCCATAGTCATTACCATGCTTAGGCATAATAAAAATAGGATCACCTGTTTGCTTTTTATTTCCCTTCTTCTATTTTTTCTTTCCTTTTTTTGTTTTTTATTTTTGCAGTACTTGGGGGTTAGATCCAGGGTCTCACACACACTTTGCAAGTGCTCTGCCACTGGGCTGCACTCCCAGCCCGTTTTTAAGTTTTTATTTTGAGTCAGGGTCTCACTAAGTTATGCAGGCTGACTCTGGCCTTGAACTCACTATCCTTCTGCCTCCACCTCCCAAATTGCTGGGCTTACAGGTGTGTGCCATCGTACCAGGCTCTTTCCAAATTTTTCAACCACAGAAACAAAATTAAGTGGAAGCTTTTTGGGTCTAATCTAGGAAAGACTCCAGGTGAATTCCCTGTATCTTAAGTGAGAACTACACAATTACTCTGAGTAATTTACAAATGACATGAATAAATTGGAGTCCAGTTCTAACTTGTAAACAGGTGCACTCACTCCTTCTGGATGTTTCTTCCTCCAGGTCAGAGTCGTGTCTTTGTTAAATCCCACCCCCACTGTCATCTGTCCAATGCACAAATAGACAACTAATGTGACTTGGTTAAAATTTATAACTAAGAACTGTCGTATGACTTACTACAGAATCCACAGGCAGAAAAGACTGTGAGGTCATCTAATTTAATAATCTGCCTAAGTCAGCAACTTCACTTGTTAGACACTCTTAGGCTGAGTCCACAACCGTCCTCCAGAGGGACACAGGGCCTGTTTCTTTTCTCTTCCACCTGTGATTCTTCTCCAGTAATTGAAACCCTGGTTCCTTAGTGTTGAGCCCCAATTTGCCTTCAGCCACTTTGTGGCCATCAAAGATAGAGAATCCCACCACTGGTGTGTGTGTCTAAGAGGAGGCATGCTTTGGTGAAAGCAGCCTGATAATGGAGTTGCCTAGATCTGGGCACAAATAGCTGTTCCTGTACCTCCTAACTGTAACCTTAAGCAAATTAGTGACTCAACCTCAGATTGTTTTTTCTCTTGTAAAGCCTATCTCCAGGGGGTGAGGTGAGAAGTAAACGAGGTTATGTATGTAAAATACATGCTCCATGGTAGGTGCTTTCACTATGATGACTTACATTACAAGTAATAGCTCTAGTAATTTTACTCAACACTTACTATATGCTGGATATGTTGAGCAAAGACTTTGCATGCAATATTCATTCTGACTCCTCATAGCAACTCTATGATGAGAATGTAATTATTATTTCCCACTTTATAAATGAGACAACTGGGACTTGCTTCAGTCATTTGCACAAATCCACATAGCTGGAAAGTGGTGGAGTCAAAGCTCAACCTCAGATTTTTCTGAAACTAGAGCTGTAAGTTCTAACCCACAACTCTATGCCATCTGTTTTTATCTCCTTCGTCCTTTAGAGAACCTCAACACATTAATCAAGCAGTCACCTCACATCTTGGTGAAGAAAAGATGGTGTATCAGTAAAGAGAATATGCATATTTCAGCTGGAAGGATCCACAGTACTGCTCACTTGATGTTTATGTAATTATCATGAATTTCAAATTAATGCCATCTGAATAAATGGGGTCACACATTAAGGAAACAAAACATGATTGTTAGGGTACTTTTGGGTTTTAAAATTTGATGATTCTATATACATAGCAAATTACAGGGAAATAAACAACTAAATAATTGAAGAAGGCTAGTTTTGTTCTCAGCACCCAAAAGCCATGGTCTTACTAGGGCCACATGGGCAAGGCCTCCCATTTCTCTCATGCTCTCTGACCTTGTGGTTCTCACACAAGAACCAGGACTTACATATTCTTGTATCCACTTCTATAAGACAGACATAGAGACAGTTGTCAGTGTGTTTATTCCTATTAATTAATTTTTAGGAGCTCTTCTGTTAATTTTACCCAAAGTTCAAGGGTATAATCCTTGGATATTAACTAATTAATTAAAGGTTATGTATGGGTCTATTAATCAAGGTTCTCATATTTACATTTCCATATCTCCAGGGGTGGAAGGCAGGCATCTGTTGGTAGAAGGAAGAAAGGGAAATTCTTCCTGTGTCATTCCCCAGAGATGATTGTGGCACTACCTAAAGAGCTAGGTCACTTGTGCAGCAAAGAAACAGCATGGGCCTGGCTGGAATTCACCCTGACTCAGATGTGAGTCTCTTTACTTATGAGCCTTGGGGTATTCAGTTATAGAAAGGAAACAATGTTTTCATAGAGTAGCTGTGAAGATTGAACAAGATAATGTATATAAGAGGCCAGGGTGCCTGATCCTCCATTGGTTCACTCTGTAAGTATTTACTGAGCCTCTCTAGGTACCAGGCTCAAGCCTACACACTAGGATCACAATGGATTATATTGCTTACAGTGAAAACAAGGAAGACATTGTTTCCACTTTCATGGAGCTCACAGTCTAATGGAGAAGGTAGACCAAAAAAAGTCAGAGATATGACACTTTATTGAGCATTTAAAAATATATCAAGAGGGTTGATTATAAGGAAAAAATAGGTCTCATGTTAAGTGCTTTTACCACAATAAAATACATACATACATATACACATACATAAACTAGCATATGTGATTCCCTGAAAGCATGCACATATATCAATGAATTGATATTAGAAAAGCATTTTGAATATTTTCTGGTAAAGAAGAAGTCCTAAGTAACTATGGGTTGAATAAAAAATAAGTTCATATTCAGAGGTTTATTCTAATGGAATAATCATGGGATGCACAAAGATTTAATTGAAAGGATGCTTAACCCCAGACTGTTAATGTAAAGTTGGAAACAGCCTAACTGTCCAACAGTGTATGATTAAGAAACTAAATTATACTCATCCATAAACAAAAGAGAATACAGGGACTGTTAATATAGACAGAGTGAATAGTGAAGGGTTTTTGAGGTGACAATTAAGTTGATCAATGAAGAGTGAGAGAGTCCCATCCTGCACAGGGTAGAGGAAGATGGGCTAAAGGAAGAGCATTCCTGGCAGAGGGAACAGAAAATACCAGTGCCGGGAGGTAGAAGAGCTTGCTAGTCTGAAGGATGAGTTCCACGTGAGGAGAGAATGAGACACTGTGGAGCCAGGTAGGATCTCATCTTGCAAGGACCCAGGGCCATCAAAAGGAGCTTAGATTTCATTCCAAGTTTGTGAAAAGCCATGCTAAGAAGACTGCTTGGGGCTTACAGGAGACCAGAGGGCAGAGACGAGGATGCAGAGGTAGAAAATCAGGGGGCATCTGAGGGACTGTTGTGGAGGTTCACCTGAGAGCTTCTGGGGCTGGTCAGTTGCAGAAGTGAGAGGGACATAGTGGGCAGGTCTGGCATATTGTTTGAAGCCACCCTCAATAAGGCTTACCGATAGATTGGGCATCTAGAGGAGAGAAGAAAAATAATTAAGGATGAAGCCTGGATTTTTGATTTAAGTAATTGGAAGAATCAAAGTGTCATTTATTAAAGACCAATGTGTGGAGCAGGAGTGGCCAGTATGGAAGGAGGGTGGTAGAGAGGGAGAACAATTGAGCCAGAGCACAACGTGGAGGAAGGGTGTGAGCAAGCAAGCATGAGCCAGTGCACCTGCTGGTGTCTTTACCCTTTCATAAAGGCCCTAGTCATATTCATGTGGGCCCCACCCTCATGATCTGATCACATCCCAAAGTCTCCACCTCCAAACACCATGACTTTGGGAGATTTAGCTTCAACAGATGAATATTGGGGAGGATATGAACATTCAGTCCATTGCAGCTGTCAAACACACCCATTAAGTTGTGGACTATCAGGAGTTACAACTGAATGATTTAGGAGAGGGTGGATATTTGTGGAGGAAGATTTCAGAGCTGCTGAAATTCTCTGCAGGGTAGGCTGCTTCTCCAACTACAATCCCTACAGCTGGGGTTGAGATCTCCATCCTCCAGCGTGGAGGGACCCTCCCCACATCTCTGAACATAGGCAGCAGCTGTCATTCTCTTTGGACTGGTGGGCGTGGCGTATCTTGGTGGGTGTGGCTCATCTTGATGCGTGGTAATGAGGGAAGCTGTAGAAGCTGGTTTCTCTGTCTGGAGTTGCTGGTAGGGCCACATGGATTCTGTTGCAGAGAAGCCTGTCTACTTCAGCGCCCACGTATCTGCACCTGTTCTCTAATGGTTACCTGGGGGAGGATGTGAGGTCACGCACGAACAGGTAGGAATTTGTGTGGTTTGTTGGTCCGTACTGCCTTAACCGCTTTGGCAAACCCTCTCCAACCCATCAAACTCAGCGCCACAGGTCTTGGGATAAGCACTGCAGACAGGGTTGTGTTTCTTATTTCTGTGCAGGTTCTTGCAGGGATGGAAGAGAAAAATCAATGAAAGTTTTCATTCTGTTCTTTCTCCTACCGCGCAGGCAAATAGAGCCAGAACGTGGCAAGAGAAAAAAAGTTGTCTTGGGCTGACATACACTAAGATGCAGGCTATCTCTTATTGCATTGCCTACAGTGGGTATGAGCTTTCTCTGAAAGTTCTCTGACCATCCCAAATCTCAGCTGATCCATCTGTAGATCGAGATGTCTCTGTCTGTCTGCCCCTCTTCCAAGAACTGTTTTAAGGATCAAATGAACCACTAATGTGAAGGTGATTTTGTGACAGTCAGTCCCACAGATATTTGACATATTTATTCAGCCACATCTTTGCCCTTCTAGAAATTAATTTGGTGAAGAGGATAAGTAATGGAAGGCACATGGCCTAGGCCTGTGGTTCTCAGAGTGTGGTTCCTAGACCAGCAGCAGAATTACCTGGGAACAGGATAAAAATGCAGCATTTCAGGATTTGTCCTAGACTTGCTGAAGCAGAAAGCCTTCTGGGAGATTTTGATTCACACTCAAATTTGAGAAGCACTGGGCAAGGCATTCAGGAAAGTGCTGTGGAAGAAAATGATTTTACTGAAACCTGCGTAATAATGAGAAGTTAGCCAGACAAACAGGAGGAGAGTGTGGGGTTGAGGTTAATATTCCAGAGGAAGGTCCTGGCTCAAGAGATAGCTTGCCCCTTTAGAGAAATTAAAATAAATGTGAGGGCTTGGCATGTAGCTCAGTGGTAGAGCCTTTGCCTAGTACGCACAAAACCCTGGGTTCCGTCCCCAGCACCAGAAGGGAAAACAGATTGAGAAATTGAAATGTGTAGTGTGGTAGGAATGAAGGAAGACAGGTGTAGAAGAGAATGCAGTAAAGCAGCCAGGTGCAAGGGCCTTGTAAACCAGGGGAACATTTTGCGGTTTATGCTTGAGTTAGTGGAAGCCATTAAAGGGTTTTGAGCAGAGGAGGGTTTTCTCTGGCCAATAACATGCTATTGTGATTTTTAAATATTTCCTTACAATCCAATAAAGGCAGTTAATTGTCTTAATTAGAGCTCACCCTCTAATTCAAAGAGGAAAAGGGACAATATGACTGTCAGGCCAATCCAGAATATAGATAAACCACTAATTATGTGTTTGGCACTCTGCTAGGCACAGAAAGGATGCAGGAAAGGTATGGCTCCTTCTTTGCAAGGCTTGGGAAGTGAAGAGAGAAGACAAAGGCACACACATGACTGCCTATGAGTTGCTATTTGCCAGGTGCCATGATTGGTGTTGGACTCATAGTGACCCTATGTCCAACAGGTGAAACACTATTGTCAGTGCTTCTCTGCTATTCATAGGGTTTTCAATGGCAGATTGTTTTTGGGAGAGGGCTTCCAGGTCCTTCTCCCAAGCCTACAGCACCTGGTGTTCCCAGGGCGTCTCCCATCCAAGTACTAACTAGGTCTAACCCTGCTTAGCTTCCAAGATCTGATGGGATTGATGCCACAGTGTTAGGGTTGCAGGCTGCCTATGAGTAATACCAGAAAAATCTTCATGTTACACTCTCAGTGGCCCAGTGGCTGTTTAAGAAGACTTCTAGAGGAGGAAGAGATGATGTGAGAGAAAAGGAAAAAGAATAGGCAGAAATCAGCAAGGGATTTCTCTGTACCCCAGGAGGATAGGGTGGATTCAGGCTTGCCTAGCTCTGCAGTTTACTCTGGGATGTACTGGAATGTCGGGGTTCTGCTCAGGCCCGGCTGAGGACAGAGCCTCGTCCTGACACCAGATGCACCTCAGAAACCCTAAGGACTGGGATGATGGAATGGCCAGAGGAGCTAAAGAAGGACTTTGAGGGACCTTCTCTGAAAAATCAAGAAAGGGAAAGTTTATTGGGTTGCTCCCTCAGAGAGGGACAACCAGCAATCAGCCCTTTACAAGTGGCAGGTAGCAAAGCTACAGCTCAGTTGGTATCAGGAAGATGCTGGAAGTCTGCTGGTCTTGACTCTCACAGCTCGCCTTATCTATTCTCCTCCTCCCCAGGGTTGGGAGGAATTGGAGGGCCCTTCGTGCCTTGCTAGTAGCCTTCAGCACTTCAGGGGCCTGGGTTTGACTCGCTGGCTTGATTGTAGTCTGCCACAGGATTGGGCAGTGCTGGATCAAGGTGATGGGCTCCGGACAGCAAGTGGAGAACAGTGAAGGGTGAAGGTGGGCTCCCGGAGCCTGTTTATATAGGCTCCTGGAAGGGGGTGTGTACTGGGAGCAGCCAATCAGGGTGTATTCCTGGCAGGTATGACAGTTTACCTGTCATACCTTCTAGGTGGGACAGTTATTCAAATAAGGTGATTTTGGGGTGCATATTGGATTGGTAGGTAAGGTATGGAGGAGACCAATCATACAGATTCCTTTAGGAGCCAATTGGGGGGCTTGGGGTGACCAATCAGGGTAGAGGTGGTTAGGACAAGGTCTTGCTGGTCAGGGGCTATCTTTGGTCACTTGATGGGAGGGGGGAAAAGGAGTGACTAGAAGGCAGCCTAGGGTCACCCAGAGGTCACTCCCTCAGGTTGGTCAAAGAGGCCCTAATTAGGGGGTGCTTTTTAGAGATCTCCAACACTGGAAATACACTGGGAAAAGCAGGCTGAGACCAGGTTGGGCAGTTCGGCCTTGGGAGAGGAAGCCCCTAGCTTGGCCCCTGTAGTCCTCCAACTATCCTGATCCTAAAGGAAGCCATCTTGGAGTCCTGGCTGAGGGCACTCCTAGGGAGCCTCAAGCAGTGTATTGGGGTCCATTTTGTGCAATTCCTGTTGAAAATTCCTTGTCCAGTCTCTCTTCCAGGCTCTGGGGCATCTCTGATAGTAGATTTTTTTATTGATATATAAATAATCATAGGAAAAAAAGCATATAAATCTTAAGTGTACTATACAAGCATGTTGTCCAATAGATTCGCCTGTGTTGCCCCCGCCAACCATAATCAACAACCAGGACATTTCCACCACCCAGATGTCCCCCTACCTCAGCAATTCCCCTTCTGGCTTACTCCCTCTCCCAAGAGACCCAATATCCTGCCTTCTGGCTTGTTCTCTTTGTACTTTACAGGTTCTTTTGTGTCTGGCTTCCTCATATTATGCTCTTGAGATCTATCCATAGTGTTGCCCACAATTCTCTCATCTTGCTGCTGTTTGGGATCCATTCTGTGAGCATTGCAATATGCCTCCCTGCCCTATTGTCACTGGGCAATTAAGGAGTTTCCCGTTCAGGGATATCAATTGGCTGCACTTTAACCTTTGATTTGGGTCTTCCTCTTCAGTTTGCTCAGATTCCCCTTATGGTCACTAAATTCATCTTCTCTAAAACAGTGGTCCCCCACCTTTCTGGTACCAGGGACAGTTTTATGGAAGATAATTTTTCTATGGATGGAGGAAAAGGTTTGTGATGATTCAAGTGCATTGCATTTATTGTGTAAATACAGATGAAGCTTCCCTTGCTCACTTGCTGCTCACACCAGTATAGGTCCACGGCCCTGGGGTTTTGTCATACCTGCTCTAAAACTTTGCTCTGTTGTATGTGCTTGGCACAGGGAACAAACAGAAAAGAATACTAAATAGAAAATTAACACTGAGAGATCGTGAGGGGATGAGGGAGAACAATGCCTGTACCAGAAAGGCCCTTTCTCCCTCCTCCTCCTTCTCCTTTTTCTCCCTGATTTCCCTGTCACTCCCCAGAGGACCTAGGGTAAAAGACACTGTGCAGCCAGCCCAAAGGTGCTGACAGCCTGGCACCAGCAAAACTGAACAAGGTAGATTGCTCTCAGGAGCCTGTGGAGGGCAGGAAATACATCTCATTCATTTTTATAGATGGCTTGGTGTAGGCACTTGGTAAATGTTTCTTGAATGAATGAGTTTCTAACAGAATAAAGCATATGTGTTGCCTGTGAATCTATGATGTGCTAGGTAGGCTCTGAGAACACAGTAAGGAATGAAATCCCTCTGTTGAGGATCTTTTGACAGACATTTGGTGGAACATGCAGCCCTGTGCCAGGCACCTTCTAGGTGCCTCCTGTGAGTCTTACCCAACTCTGCAAGGTATGTACTCTTCTATCCCCACTTGTAGATGGGGAAGCTGAGGCAGTGCAGGCCTGAGTGACATCCCAGGTTCATAATTAGCAAGTACCCGAGGTGACCTCCAAAGCCAGCAGTCAGGCTCCAGCCCATGCTTTCAATACCACATGGCCGGTATCAAATGAGTGTAGCCAAGAGGAAAGGGTACAAGAGAGGGGGAACTGTCCCTGTGCCCCAGGTGGGCTGGTAGGGAAATGGAGGAGGCGTGGCTCCAGGGAGACCCCCAAGGAGGTGATGCTTGGCCAGGAAGGGGAGAGCAGGCAGGTCCTGTGAGAGGAAGGTGAGCTGGAGCCCCCTCCAAGGTGGAGATGGGGATGAGAGTGGAGAGGGACTGTGGAGAGAGGAGAGCAGGGGCTGACTGCAGTGGGAATGTGAACTCCAGGGGCATATTGTGACAGAGCAATCCACACAGGGCTGGCCCAGTCAGTATTTCACACTCTACCATCCTGGCAGCTGGGCGGCTCTTGGGCTCTCCAGTAGCCCTCACCACGGCCCCAACTTGGACATTTATGTGAGCTCAACTTCCTTCCCCAACCAGTCTCTTAAATCAGCAACTGACCCAGTCCTCAGGATGTGACTTTACAGGGAACCTTCACCTAGACCCTCAGAACCATGCTGGCCCTACCTGGCCCTCCTGGCACACATGGCAGGATCCAGCGACAGGCAGTTCAGAGTCAGGACCTTCTGGGAGCCTCTCGCTTCTCATAGAGTGTTTAATTTCCATTCCCTCCCCTGGCTATCCCTGATGACACACATTTGTTCACATTTATCATGGTTTTAGTGGCTAGGTATTAAAACACTGTGCAGAAAGCCCTGCAGGCGGGCAGAAACGCTTTGGAATCCTCCAGCAGTTTGATACTTATCTTGATGAAAGTGTGGCTTGAAAGCTCACATCTTCAAGTCTAGCTCAGTGGTTCTCAAACTTGCTGTGAAAAACCTTTCTGAACAAAGTAGTCAACACAAAGCAGGCTATGTTTTTCAGGCGATTTCAGGAATTTCCAAGGACAGTTTGGAATCTGGGCTGTTGTTGCCCCAACATGCCTTCCTGCTGAGGGGGTTGGGAAGAAGGGCTTCGCTTCTCCCCTGAACACCCTCTGCCCTTGAGGCCCAGGGACCCCAGCAGCTGCATACTGTAACCAGCCCGGCTAACAGCCAAGAGGAAACTTCTTGGAGACTTGGAAATCCCTGCTGCTTACGGAGGGATTTAAACCACTGCGCTCCTGAACTGAGCCTGCTCTTTGGGAGCCGGGAGTCTGTCTCCCCACTAGACAGTGAGCTCATCAAAAGCAAGACCCGTTTCCTCCTTCACGCCTCCTCTTTCTTCCTTTGTGCTTCTTTCCTCCCCTGCTTCCTCCTCATCCCTCTCCTTTTCCTCCTCCTCCTGCTTTTTCCCTTCTCCTCTTCTTTCTCCCACACTCTCCTCCTACACCCACACCCCTCCCCGTATTTCCACCTCTGAGCACTGTGCCTGGCACAGAACCTATTGTAGAAAGGTTGATACATGAATGAGCAGATACGAGTCTTTGACTTCAGAGGAAAATTCATTTTTTTTTTTAATCGGGGCACTTGGAAGTAGATTGTCATGTTCACCTTTCTGTCTTTTTCATTATTCCCTGAAAGCACAAACTCAATTTAGGCTTTAGTGAAAAATGAAGAGCATTAGACCAACCTTTTAAAATTGCATGGTCAGTACTTCCTGCTTGCCTGTACTTCATGGAGCTGTCATCGCTGGGTAATTATAACATTAAGTAGGTACCTGATCAGCAAGTTGCTTTTAATTAAAATCCCCTATTGGTTTCCTAGCACCTCATGGTTCCTGGACCATTTGTTCATCTCTTGGGCTGCTGGCAAAGTTTCAGCTTCAGT
>VMDO01040993.1:0-11538 GCA_007922755.1 Pedetes capensis
AGAGATTCCTTTGCTTCCATTACTTCATTTACCTAATTTCCCTCATTCAATTATTTTAGCCTCTCTCCTAGACCATAATCTCTTTGAAAACAAAAACCATATCTTACCTATTTTTATATCCTAATCTCCCATTTCTTAATACCATGATTTGCGTATTTATAAGCTGAACAACATTTGCTAATTAGAATGGAATTCAGTACCCACCACACTGCATGATGAGTGGAATGGCCATGGCTTGTCTTCTTTGGTATTGAAGAGAATCTACAGATTTCTCCACATCTGTGCTATGCTGGTATCCAAACTCATTCCAAAACAATGTTAGATTTCTATTACCTAACAGGAAGAAAGCACATACTGAATAATGAAAGGAAATAAAATCAACATGATTAAGATGATCAGAAGAGAAAAGTTTAGATATAAACACATGGAACACAAGGATCATAGGGTATGAGCTCAATTGTGTGAAGAACAATACATATACAGAAATGAGAGATTAATATATTAATATTGTGTATCTCTTAAATAATGTTATAATAGATGAAATACTTTATGATTTATACTTTCTTGTATTTTTAAATTTCATCGAATAAAAGTGTACTACCTCTATAATAGCCTGCAGGCGTATCACTGTGGTGTCTAATCCTGTCAGATCTTGGAAGCTACACAGGTTTGGGCATGGTTAGTACTGGGGTGGTAGACTGCTTGGGAACACCAGGTGCTGTAGGCTTGGGAGAAAGACCCAGGAACCCCAAAACTTCCCAAAATCAATCTGCCATTGAAAATCCTATGAATAGCAAAGAATCACTGACAATACTGTTTTGCCCGTTGTACACAGGGCTGCTATCAGTTGGATACTGACTCAATGGCACCTAACGACGACAACCTCTATAATAAAACTAAAGACAATAACTTTATAAAATGTTATATTTTTCCTTGCAGTAAAGCATATTGACATATAAAGTACTGTTATTTTTTTAACTTATTTTAGTAATTATTGTAATGTACAACTTAATGGGTCTCATTACATTTCCATACATACATTTCATTGTACATTGCTCTTGTTAACTTCCCCCTTACCTTAAAAGTATCGTTCTTAAATAATCCAAGGAAAGATTATGATAATTAAACTTTAAATGCCATTTTTAAAAATTATTGGTACAAAGCTGGGTGTGGTGGCTCATGCCTGTAATTCCAGCAACTCAGAGGTGCAGGCAGGAGGATCACAAGTTTGAGACCAGAGGCAGCATATGTAACTTAGTGAGATCCTGTCTCAAAATAAAAAGTAAAAAAAATGAGCTAGGAGTGCAGCTCAGTTGTACAGTGCTTACAAAGCATGCAAGCATGAGGCCCTGGGTTCAGTCCTCTTGTATCACACAAAATATTATCAATACAAATGTTTATCATTCCTATCACAGAGCCAGAGTTTCTCTACCTTTATGTTATCTTTGCTTCCTTTTCCTCCTAGTTTTTATTGCTGATGCACTATCCTAGCCCAAATTATTTACTCTCTCTTTGCTTGGAAATAGCACTTACAACAAAAGACCGTTAGAGTCCTATTTAAGAGGCTGTGTTCTCATCTTTTGATATAGCAATTGTACTGCTAGGAATGTATTAAGTCATTGTTGGGAAAAAATTGGAAATGTAAAAGCCTATGAATAGAGAACCAATACATTTCATTCACAAACAATGGAACCCTGGGCAAAAGAGATTGTTGTTGTTGTTGTTAGGTACCATCAAGTCAGTGTCCAACTCATAGCAAGCC
Source organism: Pedetes capensis (assembly GCA_007922755.1). Classification (NCBI taxonomy): domain Eukaryota; kingdom Metazoa; phylum Chordata; class Mammalia; order Rodentia; family Pedetidae; genus Pedetes; species Pedetes capensis. The sequence goes on from VMDO01040993.1 coordinate 1,763, forward strand.
TACGTACAACACACGAAACACAATTGTGCTTCTCTACTATTGGTAGGGTTTTCAATGGCTGTTCTGAAATATAAACCTTGGAAATAAATGAAATATTTTTGGGAGTGGGTTGCCAGGTCCTTCTCCCAAGCCTATAGCACTTGGTGTTCCCAGGTGGTCTCCCATCCAAGTACTAATCAGGCCTGATCCTGCTTAGCTTCCAAAATCTGACAGGATTGGACACCACAGTGGTACAGTTGCAGGCCTTAAGAAGAGGTAGGTAGAGCTAAATGTACTACTGCACTAAGATCTCAAAGACACAATTTTAATTTTTAAAACAGATATAAAGCAGCACCCCAAGTATAAGTTTTGTCATTTATCAAAAGCATATACATATAAAGTTGAGATAGACATACTTTTCTTTCCCAGAGCTGGAGATGGAGCTCTGGTAGTAGTACACTTGCCTACTTTTCTTTTCCTGAAAGGATGCAAAAGAATGATCTAATAGTGTAGTTTTAGGAAAGAGAAGATATTAAGATGAAGACAAGAAGAAATACCTTTACTTTTCACTTTTACTTTTGTAAACATTTTGAACTTTTACATGTGCATGTACTACTTTTCTTGTTGTTGTTGTTAGGTGACATCAAGTCAGGTCCAACTCGTAGTGATCCTGTGTACAACAAAATGAAACACTCCCCGACACTGTGCTATGTCTGGCACTATTGTCAGTGCTTCTCTGCTGTTCCTAGGGTTTTCAATGGCTGATTATTGTGAGAGTGGACTGCCAGGTCTGTTTCCCAACCCTATAGCATCCTATCCAAGGATTAACCAGGCCTGACCCTGCTTAGCTTCTGAGATCTGATGAGATCAGACACCAGGATGGTATGGCTATAAACAAATATTACTTTAGAGTGTTTTAAAACAAGCACAAAGAATCTGTGTTTTACTGTTTTATCCAATATAGTAACCACTAACCACAAGACCATGTGACTACTAAGCACTTGAAATGTGGGAGATACAGAATCTTTTCACCAATATATGAATTTCAAAGAGTGTGTTCTGAAATATAAACCTTGGAAATACATGAAATATGACCACTTTTATAACAACTTTAACATACAGTCATCTAATTCATACAAAACAAAATAACCTTACATCTTGGTATTCCTGTTAAAATTAAGGCTCAGAATGCTTTTAAGAATAGATAGCCAAAAATTTGGGCTTCAGAAGAGATTTCCTTATCTGGGTGTGAAAAGCAGACCCCTCACCCTTCAGATTCCTAAGCTCCTGTCTTGTCTTCTCACTAAATCTCCAGCTGCTCTTGCCTCAAGTTCTTCTTAGGATTCTGATTTTTGTGCTTTCAATTCTGAGTCAGTTTCTGCTGACCTAATATTTGATCTTGGTCCATCTCATACTTCACTTCTCTGCACAGCAGATCCTGATGCATTAATCTCTGGAATCTGGAAGGACTCACCAGGTTTTGCTTCTCTGACTTCCACATTAACTATGTGGTCTTTCTGTGAGGGAAGGGAGTTCTGTCAATTAAAAAGGTATGCATGTGAGTGCTGACTCTCACATCTGAGTTCCATAATTATGGGCAACCAAGTTTTCTTATCCATGAAGTGAGTGATTATATTAACTTGCTATATAGGATTGTCATAAAGATTAAATGTGTAGGCACATTAAAACTACAGAGGATTCTGGGAAAATGGTAGAGTAGGAAGAAGCAGAAACTTATTTCACCACCTAAACAAAAACTTGCACTGGTTGAATCAGTCTAATGTAACTATTTTGCAACTTCCAGGCTTGGCTGGTAAATTGCAGTTAATTTCAGTAATTTGAGCTTTCAGCCAGGAGCAGTTAACTATCCTATACTACTTAACTCTGTAGCAAGCAGTTATGGTTATGTTCTTGGAGGAGCTTGCACACAGCTTGCAGGTCTCAGGGTGGGAAAAAAGAACCCTGCCTTCCAAATATTAGGCATCCCTCCTCTGACCACTGATTTCTGTTTATGATCACAGAAGTAGAGACAAAGTGGAGGCCCTTGTTACATTTTTCCTCACTGCTGCAAGCCCTCTTCCTTCTGGCTGAAATTACATCCAAAAGAGTTAAAGGACTGCTGCCTTTTTAAAACCCCTTTGTTTTCCTCATTTTTCCTTCTTTGGGAGTGAGCCATTGAAGACTAGTACATTCAAAAGCAACTACATACATAAGAGAAATTAAAAACACACCAGAAGGTGGCACAGTATCAGAAAACCTTGAAAGGACCTTAAGTTTACATTTCAGGCTGATCTTACACACAGAGGCTGCCTCAACAATTGAAAAAACAAAAACAAAAACAAAACAAAACAATAACAAACACAAGTTAAGGGGGAGAATCCAGTTTCCAGAGTTACAATAATATCAGATTAAAATATACAGTTTCCAACAACAAAAAAAAAATCATAAAGCATACAAAGAAGCAGGAAAATATGGTTTATACAAAAGAAAAAAATAAACTCACAGAAGCTGTCCCTTCAAAACCTGACCCCCTCTAGAAAACACTTGCAATAGTTCTGACAAGGTAAAAACAAAGTTCACTGCAGGAAAAATTTCTATCTTAAACAGAACTGGAACCCAAGGATATATAGAAAAATATTACCATTAAAAGACAAGTAAATGATAGAGAAGTCTTTGATGAGGGGTGGGATGGGGGGAAGTATACAAGAGGGTAAGGGGGAACCTATATGAATAATGTACAACAAAATGCATATATGGAAATGTTACAATGAAAAGCATGTCAGAATGAATCACATTAAGGTGTACATTAAAATTTTCCAGTAAAAAAAACCTGACCCCAATGGCAGATCCACTATACAAAGAATTTAAAGCAATGTCTTAAGTTACTATACAAAGAATTTAAAACATCTTAATGATGCTTAAAAACTAAAGGAAGATGTGGAAAAAGTCAAGAAATGATGTAAAAAGAAAATGGAAATATCAATAAAGAAATAGAGAACCTCAGTAGAAGCAAAAAGAAATTCTTGAGCTAAAAAATACAATAATTGAAATGAAAGTTTCACTATAGGAGTCACATATAAATTTGAGAAGGCAGAAGAAAGAACCAATAAATTTGCAAACAAGATGGAAATTATCCATGTCTGGAGAACAGAAACAAAAATGACTGATGAAGAATGAACAGAGCTTAAGGGACCAAGGAGACACCATCAAGTGGACCAACATAAACACCATCAATGCTCTAGAAGAAAAAAAGAGAAATATAGGGAAATAGACCAATTAAAGAAATAATTGCTAAAAACTTTCCACATTTGGTGAAAAGGCATCAATATAAACATCCAAAAAACTTAAGAAACTCCAAGCAGGGTGAACTCAAAGATGCTCACATCAAGACACATTATAATCAAACTGTTGAAAGACAAAGAGAATTTTGAAAGCAGAAAGATAAAAGTAACTCATTACATTTAAGGGATCTTCAGTAAGATTACTAGCAAATTTTTCATCAGATACGTTAGAGGCCAAAAGGCAATGAGCTGATACATCCAAAGTTGCTAAAAGAAAAGAGTCAACCAAAAATCCTATATCTGGCAAAAACTATCATTTCTCAAAAAAGAAAAATTAAAACATTCCTACATAAACACAAGCTGAAAGAGTTCATTAACACCTTCAAGAAATGCTAAAGAGAACCCTGCATGTTGAAATGAAAGGAAAATAGAAAATAACTAGAAATAAAGATATCATTAAAAGTAAATATGTGCATAATTATAAAAACTAGTAACTAGTACTACTGTAACAATGACATGTAAGTACACTTTTGTTTTCCATATAATTTAAGAGACTAATACATTAAAAATCTCATGTTTTGTACATATAGTGTATTAAGATTTCATTATGACACTACCAACTGAAAAAGGTAGAAAAGAGCTTAAGGAGCAATGTTATTGAAGTCAATGTGGTATAAGTTCAAATTTGTTGTTGTTAAGTGCTATCAAGTCATCTCTTACTCATAGCAGCCCTATGTATAACAATATGAAACACTACTCAACACTGAGCCATACACACAATCTTTTCTTTATGTTTGAGCCCATTGTTGCAGCCATTGTGCTTCTTCTCATTTTGATGAGTACCATATCAGCAAAAAGAGGTCCCAAGAGCTCTACTCTATTCCTATCATTAAGGTTGGCTCTACTTTAAGGAGGCAATTTTTCCCTAGTTGTCTTTTGAATTCCTTCCAACCTCAGGGTTCAAACTGGTGTGTTGTAACTAAAATGTGTTCAACATGATCCCCACAAAAACAATGGCTAAAGAGCATACACAAAAGGAAACAAGAAAGAAATTTAAATATTTTACTACAAAAAAATCCACTGGACAAAAAATGATAGTAATGCAAGAAATGAACAACAAAAAAGCTATAAGGCATATAGAAATCAATTAGAAAAATGACTGAAGTCTTTATCAGTAATTACCTTAAATGTCAATTGAATTAACTCCCCATTCAAAAGACAGAGATTAGCAAAAAAGAGTTAAAAACATGATCCTGGTACATGCTGTCTAGACGTAAGATAATTGCAAATGACATGATAAAAAAGGATAATTCTTTTGATCCAAATAAACAAATACGTTGCACATGAAATGACAAAAAAGGATATTTCTTCCTAAGAGTAACAAAAATAGAACCACGGTGGCTATGCTAATCTCAGACAAAATAAGACTCTAAATCAAAATATGTTATAAGACACAATGAAGGATATTACACATTAATAACAGTATCAATATAGCAAGAAGATAAAATAATTTAAAACTTATATGCACCTAAACACAGACCACCAAAATACTGAAAACAGAAATTGACAAAATTGGGGTTAGAAATAGGTATTTCTATGAGAACAATCAGAAAATTCAATACCTTACTCTCAGTAATAAAAAAACAGAAAATAAGTATAGGAAAATACAGAAATTAAACATGACAACAAAACAACCAGATCAAAAATTTAAGTCTCAGTAGATTTAAAAGGATATAATAAGCATACAGTAATGTTGATATCAATGTTAAGTGTAATCAGTATGAATCTCCTCACAGATCACTGTGTCAGTTTTAATGTAACAAAATTAAGTAGAAATACCAGATAAGAGAAATAGCACTAGGCATGAAATTTAATTTTGAAAATATTATCTAAAAAAAACTCCACAAGAGATACTAGTGAATGCTCCCACATTCCTGTACAGAAAAAAGAGGTCATGTGCTCACACAGCTTGATGACAGTCATATACAGGCCAAGAGAAGGGGCCTCAGAATGAAATCTACCTCACTAGCACTTTGCTCTTGGACTTCCTACTCTCTAAAATTGTCAGAAAACTTATATTGTTTGAGTCACTTAGAGTATTTTGTTATGGTACCTGAGCTTATATACCCTGTAACCCTGCACATGAATATACAGCTGCCCATTTGACACCCCCACCTGAAAACCATCCCACAGGCATCTCCTAGTAGTCTCTCTGCTTTCCTTCTTGCCTCTTTATAATCAATTTTCACAGATGCCATAGTTGTATTATTTAAATATTATGGAGTAAATAATTCCTCTTTGGAAGTTTTCCAACATTTTCCCATAGTACCAAGAGTAAAATGCAGAGTACTTGGCAAGGCTTTCAAAGTTTCCCTTGTATATTCTCCATCTGTTTCCAAATTCATTTCACAACTGTTTTCCCTGACTCATTATGCTACAGCTACAGCAACTGTACTACACACACACACACACACACACACACACACATGCACACACACTTTACTAGAGAATTAAATATGATAAATCTTTCCCAAATCAGAAAGACATACAACTTGGTACAATGGTGCATGCCTGTGATACCAGCAACTCAGGAGGCTGAGCAGGAGTATTGCAAGTTTGAGGGCAGAGGCAGCCTGGACAAATTAGGGAAAACTTGTCTCAAAATTTAAAAAAAGTTTTAAAAAGGGCTAGGGTGCCGCTCAGTGGTAGAGTACTTGCTTAGCATGTACAAAGCCCTGAGTTCAGCTCCCAGTACCAGAAAAGAAAAAAGAAAAGAAAAGAAATCACCAAAGAAATGCCCTGGAACTGATGGCTTTACTACTGAATTCCACCAAACATTTGAGGTAAAGCTAACATTACTCTTTCTCAAAATTTTTTTCTTTGTATTCTTTTTTTTCTCAAAAGACCCCCCACACTCACACACAAAGAAAACCCAGAATAAAAAGCATTCAGATTGGAAAGGAAGAGGGAAAATTATCTCTGTTTATAGCTGGTATGATGTTACATGTAAAATACCCTAAAGTAAAAACAAACCTGTTAGAACTAATAAACAAATTCAGAAAGTAATAGGAGATAAAGTAATACCCCCAAGTCAGTGGTGTTTCTATACATTAACAATGAAAAATCTAAATGTGAAATTAAGAAGACAATTCAATTTACAATAGCATCATAAAGAATAAAACACTTAGGGATTCACTGAAAAGGTGGAGGCCTTGTACAATGAAAACTATAAAACATTTCTAGAAGAAACTAAAGAAGACATAGATAAATGGAAAGACATATCATGTTCATATATTGTAAAATTTAAGATATCAATATTTCCCAAAGTGATCTATGGATTTGATGCAATCCCTATGAAAATCCCAATGTCATTTTTGATAAAAATAGAAAAACCCATCCTAAAACTAATATAGAAGCTAAAAGAACCTATATAGCCAAAACAATTCTGAAAAGAATAAAGTTAAAGAACTCACATTACCTAATTTTAGAATTTACTAAAGCCACAGTAATCTAAACAATGCAGCACTAACATAAAAACAGATACAAAAATCAATATAGTCCAGAAATAAACTGTCATATATATGATCACAAATATTTCTGACTAGAGTGCTAAGATTATTCAACTGAGAAAAGATGGTCTTTTCAACAAATGGTGCTGGTTAAACTGGATATCCACATGCACGTAATGACATTGAACTTTACTTAAGATCACATACAAAAAAATAACTCAAAAGGGACTTACAATCTAAACGAAATACCTAAAACTGTACAATTCTTTGAAAAAAACAGGGGGGAAAACTTCATTACACTGCACTTGTCAAAAACTTCTTGGCTCTGACACCAAAGATATGGGCCGAAAGAGAGAGAGGTGGGGGGAGAGAGAGAGAGAGAAAGAAAGAAGGAAGGAGAGAAAGAAAGAAAGAGAGAGAGAGAGAGAGAGAGAAAGAGAAAGGAAGGAAGGAAGGAAGGAAGGAAGGAGGGAAGGCAGGCAGGCAGGCAGGCAGGCAAAAGAGAGAAAGAAAAAAAGAGAGAAAGAGAAAAAAGAAAAAAAAGACAAGTTGGACTTCATGAAATAAAAAAAATTATGCTTAAAAACACCATTATCATGGTAATAAGGCAGCCCATAGGAGAAACTATTTGTAAATCATACATTTGATGATGGAATAATATCCAGACTATATAGAATACTACAAAAGTTCAACAAAGACACAAACTCAATTTAAAAAGGACAAAGGATTTAAATAGACACTTCTCCAAAGAAGATATACAAATGGCCAATAAACACATTTAAAGATAATCACTATCACTAATCATTATGGAAATGCAAATCAGAATAAGGAGATACCACCTCGCACCCACTAGCATGGTGGTGGTTATTAGGTGCCATCAAGGACTCATAGCCACCTGCATAGGGTTTTCAACAGCTGATTGTTCAGGGATTGCTTTGGGAGTGGATTGCCACATCCTTCTCCCATTTTTGCTTTGCTGGGAATTGAACCCAGGGCCTCAGAGAATGCAGAGGAGCACTCTACCAACTGAGCTCAACCCCAGCCCCATTGGCATAGTTCCTATCAACAGAGGAACCCAGAAAACTGCAAGTGTTGGTGAAGATGTAGAGAAATTGGAAATCCCTTATGCTGTAGGGGGAATGTAAGATGGTGCAGCCACTGTGCAGTTCCTTTAAAAAACTAGTAAAATTATAAAGTGGTCAAGAAATTCCACTTCTAGTTGTACTAAAACTTAAAGCAAGATCTCAATTTTCAGAAGATATATAAATGGCAAACTGATATATGAAAAAATGCTCAACATGAATAGTCATCAGGGAAATGTAAATCAAAACCACAAAGAGAGGGAATCTCATACCTGCTAGAATAAATATTATCAAAAAAGATAACAAGTGTTGGTGAGGAAGGGTAAAAAGAAGATGTCTTATACACTGTTGGTGATAATGCACATTTGTACAGTCATTATGAAAAATACTATAGAAGTTACATAAAAATTAAAAATAGTACTACCATAGGATGGGGCAGTCTCACTTTTAGGTATATATCCTGATGAAATAAATTCAGTATATTGAAGAGTTGCCTGCATTCTCATGTTCATTGCAGCATTATTCCCAATAGCTAAGATATGGAAACAACCTAGTTGTCTACCCACAGAGGGAGAGATTAAGAAAATATGGTGTGTGTTATATATATACTCACACACACACTGGAGTAATATTCAGCCTTAACAAAGAAGGAAATTCTATCATTTATAATAACATGAATAAACTTGAAGGGAACCTTAAGCAAAATAAGCCAGGCACAAACACAAATACCACATGATCCCGTTCATATGTGAAATCTAAAAGACCTAAGCTCATAGAGGCATATAATGGAATGCTAGTTACAAGAGGCTGGGATTTAGCTCAGTTGGTAGAGTGCTGCTTTGCAGTCTCTGAGGTCCTGAGTTCAATTCCCAGCACTGGAAAATGGGAGAAGTACGTGGCAACCCACTCCCAAGGTAATCCCAAAACAGTCAGCCATTGAAAACCCTATGAGGGTCACTACGAGTCAGACTCCGACGTGACAGCACCTAACAACAACAACAACAGTCACAGAGGTGAGGGGTGGGGTTGGCAATATGTTGGTCAAAGGAAAAAAAAATTCCAATAGACTTGAGAAATATATTCAAGAGATCTATTACATATCATGGTGATTTTAGTTACTAACAATATATTTCAAAATAGCCAAAAATAGCCAGGAATAGTGGTACATGCCTATAACTCCCGCACTCAGAAGACCCTGGTAGAGGATTCCTGAGTTCAAGGCCAATGTAGGCTACATAGAGAGACAAAGGCAAGCTGAGCCTTGTCTCAAAAAAGCAGCAAAAAAGAAAAGAAAAGGAAAGGAAAAGATAGGAAAAGAAAGAGGAGGACAGGAGGGGAGAGATAAGAGAAGAGGCAAGAAAAGAAGAAAAGAGAAGGGAAGGGAATAGAAGGGAAGAGAAAAGGCAAGGGAAGAGAAGAGAAAAGAAAAAGAAGTTTCCAGAAAAGAAAACATGATAGGGTCTTGAAAAAATATTTGGACACACTGTTCATAGCAGCAACACTCAGAATAGTTCAAACGGGAAAGAAATCCAAGTGTCGATCAACAAAGGAATAAGCAAAACGTGATATAGATACACAGTGGATTATTATTCAACCTTAAAAGAGAAGGATATTCTGACATATGCTGCAACATGTATGAACTCTGAGGATATTGTATTAAGTGAAATTAATCAGTCACAACGATAAATACTGTCCAATTTTACTAGTATAAGATATTGAGTCAAAATCAGAGACAGAAGGTAGCAGAAAGAGGATGGGGAGGAAGAGGAAATGAGATGCTTCCTGAGGACAGGGTTTCAGTTTTGGAAGTATTGGAAATAGATGGTGATAATATTGTACATATACTATAATATTGTACATACACTAAATGCTTGTACACTTAAAAAATGCTAAATATAGTAAGGGAATAGGACCTGGCAAACCAT
>VMDO01040994.1:0-11535 GCA_007922755.1 Pedetes capensis
TTTTATTCTATTTTTTCTCTTTTTGTATTTTACTTTTTTAAAATTTTTATCTTAATTTTATTAGTACTATAATTTTTTTCTTTTCTTCTTTTCTTTCCTTCTATGGGGGTTTGAATTCAGGGCTCTGTGCCTGCTTGTCTGGTAGGTGCTGGACTGCCGCGCTGCACCCAAGGACCCCCCCCCCCCCTTTTTTTTTTGCTTTTTGAGACAGGGTCTAATTGGGTTGCACAGAAATCAGGCTTGCATCCCTCCTACCTCCGACCCCCAAGCCACTGGGATTGCAGGTGTGCACCACCGCACCCGACTACAAGTGTTTTTATTAGTGTTTGGGAGAGTGCATATGTGAGATTTGCCTCTCTTTTTCCCTTTCTTTCTTTTCTTTCTTTCTTTTTTTTTTTTCCTTTTTATTTTTCTCTTTTTCTTCCATATTTTTCTTCCTTTCTTCTTTTACTCCCTTCCCTTTTTCTACCCTCCTTTTCTATTTCTTAAGCTATACATGTGTCATTGTTTTATTAATTTATCCTTAAATCTCAACCTTAATATTAACTTTGACAGTAATTTCTATTAACCTCTGTCCTCTACCTCCTCCTTCCGCCTCTTCTATCACCAGATCCCCCCCCTTTTCTCACCCCACAGAAGAGAAGTGGAATCTATCGCCTCCCTAACCCTTACCCCCCCTGGAGTCGGACTGGTAGATTCTGTTTTCCGGACGGCACCAGCTACCTTTTAAGATGCAATAAGTATTCATTGAAATCCATTATTGATTTAAGAGAATTAACAAAAACATTTCCTAAGACCCCTAGAATCAAAATTGGATGTCAATAATTACGTCTCTATTTTTTTCTTTTTTCCCTTTATTGATAAATGTTAATGAGGTGCAGAGTAATACAGCATTTGCTTTATCCATTGTGCAACTATTACATCACTTTTGGTTACACTTTCATCAACTTACAAAGTTTATGGAAACTTTTGATTAATATGTAGTTAAACTTTTTGCATTTATAGGTTACATTCCCCTATTTTTCCCATGTACTGATGAAGTTGCATCATTTACATTGAGATTATCCTCTCCCCCATTTATCCCTTTACAATGTTCCCCTCCCCATTCCACCTTCCACAAGCTTCACTTCCCTTTCCTAGTCCCCTCCCTCCTTCTTTCTCTGCTTATATTTTCCCTTGTTACTGTTGTTAGGTGCCATCAAGTCCTGTCTGACTCATAGCGAGTGACCCTCATAGGGTTTTCAATGGCAGATTGTTTCAGGATTGCCTTGGGAGTGGGCTGCCACGTCCTTCTCCCATTTTTTGCCGTGCTGGAAATTGAACTTGGGACCTCAGAGACTGTAGAGTGGCGCTCTACCAACTGAGATAAATCCCAGCCCTTTTCCCTTCTTAGCTAAGTGTAATTGTGTATGTATGTGTATGTGTATATATATATATGTATACATTATATATATATATATATATATATATATATATATATATATACATACTTATATATAGTTTTTTCTTCCTTTTAGTAAGAATCAGCTCCCACATGAGTAAGAAAATAAGATATTTCTCTTTTTGAGCCTGTATTTGTTCACTTAAGATGGTATTCTCCAGTCCCATCTATTTTGCTGAAAATGACATTGTTTCTTTCTTTTTTATTGCTGAATATTCCACTGTGTATATGTACCACAATTTTTGATCCATTTGTCTGTTGATAGGCATCTTGGTTGGATCCATATCTTTAAGTTGTGAAGGGTGCTGCATTAAATATGGAGATGCATATTTCTTTGTGGTATGATGGCTTGTCTCCTTTTGGGTATATTCCTAGTAGTGGTATAGCTAGATTATATGGCAGTTCTATTCTTAATTTTCTGAGGTATCCATATCTCTTATATCTGAGTGTTCCTGGCCAATTTCGTGCAACCTGCTTGTGCAAGATAATCTTTCAAGGATGTCAATCCATAGACATATGACTTCATTGGTATATAGACCTTAAAGTGGTTGGTAAAGTTTCCAATCCTCTGATTATGTATTATTGATGAAGGATTTTAAAACACCCTAAATACTTTGCTACAGCCACATAGTGATACAATGTAAGAAGGAGAAAGGGAGAGAGGGAGTGTGGGAGAGAGGAAGAAGAAGGGAGGTGAGAGAGACAGAATATGAATAAATATGAATATAAACATGTTTGAATAGCTTTGAGCTCCTGGATTGAATGCATTAAAATAAAAAGAACTATCTAGGGGATTTACTGATTGAAAATTTCTGCATATCACATCAATACATGTACTCACATACCACTATGTTTTGGCTGTAAATTCCAGTTTAGGAACCAATGGCAGTAAAAGCGGTTGACTCTGAAGAAAGATATTTAATACTGATTGCTACAGGGTACTTTTTAATTTCATACAATTTGTACTTGGCTACTAGTTTTGTTTGGGCTGGAATTTAGCTCAGTTGGTAGAGCACTGCACTGCAGTCTCTGAGGTCCTGAGTTCGATTCCCAGCACCGCAAAAATGGGAGAAGGACCTGGCAATCCGCTCCCAAGGAATCCCGAAACAGTCAGCCATTGAAAACCCTATGAGGGTCGCTATGAGTCAGATACTGACTCGAAGGCACCTAACAATAACAACAACTAGTTTTGTTTATAGTTTTTTTTTTTTTTTGGTCTCGTATAAATAGTGACAAATTAGAGGTAATATATAACATTTAATTGAATCATGACCAATATTTAATTATGTGGCTCTAGGGGGCAGAAGATTTGTAGCTTTTATATGAATCTACAAAAATTACACTGTTGTTTCATGGTAATTGTTAGGGTGCAATCTTAGCTTCATTTATTGTCAATATGCCTTTAATTGCATATGTGGTTTTATTTTCAGTGTATCTTACATTTAAGATTTGCGTATTCATCATTTGTCATCATTTGTTCCCATTATGAGAAACCAGGTTATGTATGTATTAGTAACTCATTTTCAAAACCAATTCCTTCAGTTTTATCACAAATAAAAATGTAAATGATTTATATAGAGCCTATATTTAAAAAATTGTTGATATTTCTTAGATCATTTATTTATTAATTTGTTAAACAAATATATAGCACCTATATCATGTCAAGAATTTTTCTTGATACTGTGGGGAACAGCAGTGAGAAAAAATAGTAATTATTACATTTATTGAACTTATATTTTAGTCTGAAGGAGGGAAAGACACAAGCAGATGAATAAAAATTGTATTTTGTTTCAAGTAGTGATATTTGCTATGGAGAGCAAGAAAACATAGAACTGACACAAGAAGTGCCAGAGGTCATGGTGAGGTGGTGAAGTTTTAAATAGAGTGCTCAGCTTGTTCACATTAAACATAATTAACTGAGCAGGAAAACCCAGGAGCAGAGGGAATAAGTCATGTGCGTATTGGGAGAACTATAAATGCAAAATCCAGTAAGAGTGACACTGATTTGCATGAATGACGAGTTTTGAGCAGAGGAAGCACGACCTAACACCTAGATCAAAAGATCACAGTGAGACTAAGAGATAGCAACAAGTAGACAAATTAAGAAGTTATCACTATGATCCAGAGAGAGATGGTGTTCCCTTCAGCTAGAGCTGATAGTAGCGGTGGAAGTGTTGGGATGTAGTTAGATCTTGTCTGTGTTTTGCAGATAAATCAGATACTTACTGATGGACAGTACTGTCTAGAGAGGTGGGGTGGGGAGATGAGTAATGGAAAGCTCCAAATTTCTTGCTTGAACAAGAAGAATGAAATTGTCATTAATTAAGGTAGAAAGATTGTATGAAAAGAAAGTTTGAGCACAGAAAAATGAAATGTTTAGATTTGGACATATTTCTGCTGAGGTTCTTGTTAGATATCCAAGAGGTCCATTGTCTGAGTTGGTTTACAGCAAAATGTCTGAGATAGGGCTGGGAATGTAGCTTAGAGCGCACAGGCTCCTGGTTTGATCCCCAGCACTGATAAAAAAAAAAAAGTTCTGACATACAATTTTAGAGTCATAAGCATTTAAGAAAACATTTAAAGACACAAAACTGGGTGATATTAATAAAATTGTGCATGTGTAGAGAAGGGAAGTGATGTGATTCATGGAGTGAGTTCTGAGCAATGTGATGTTCAGGAGATGAGGGAAAGCCAGCAAGAGTGACTGAGACAAAATACCTAATAGTATAAGAGGAAACTAGGAGAAAACTATATGCTGGAGCTTAGAAAAGAAAGCCTTCTAAGAAGAGAGACTGAACAACTATGCCCAATATTACTGATAAATATGTTAAGGAGGAAAAAAAGTAAATATTAAGTATAGCAATATAGAGGCTGACCTTGATAGGCAGTTTCAGTAGGGTGGTAAGGGTGGTTAACAAAAGAAGGGTAATGAAATGCTGATCCATGCTGCAACACGAATGGACCTTGAACACATTATGCTAAGTGAAAGAAACTAGACCCAAAAGGCCACTTACCATATAACTGCATTTATATGACCATACAGAGTGAGCAGATCCACAACGACAGAAAGCAGGTGAGTGGTTACCAGCTTCTGGGACAGAAGAGAGTACATGACAAGTAATAGTATGGGATTTTATTTTATGGTGATGAAAATGTTTTATAATTAGATAGCATGATTCATAACATTGAGAATGTACAAAAGGATGCTGAATTGAGCCCTTTATTTCTGTGTTTTACTTTTTGTTGTTACAATACTGGGGAGTTGGACCCAGGGTCTTGTGCATGATAGTCAACTGCTCTACCACTGAGCAGCACCCCCATCCCCTTTCTTAGTTTATTTTTTATGTTAAGACAGTGTCTTGCTAAGTTGTGCAGGTTACCTCTGGCCTCAAACTCATGATCCTTTTGTCTCAGCCTCCCAAGTTGCTTAATACAGGTGTGCATCAAGGCACCTGGGTCTGAATTGAGCACTTTAAAAAATGGCTTAAATGGTGAATTTTATACAATGGGAACTTTATCTCAACAAAATAATAATAATAACAATAATAATAATAATAATAATAATAATAATAATAATAAAACAAAACTCATTGAGATAAGTTCAAAAATGAGTGGGGGAGAATTGGAAATGATGAGAATTGGCAACACTTGTAGAAGTTAGATGAAGATCATTGGGTCAGTAGAAGGTTTCTTAAGATGGATAAAATATCACTTGGGCACTGATGGGAATGATCTTAAAGAGAAAGAAAACATGGATGTAGATAAGAGTGGAGGAAATTACTGGAATGATTCCTTATATAGACCAGAATAGAATGCAGTTTCTGAAGAAGTGAAAAGAGTGGTCCAGAGAGGTACATGGACAGCTGACCATTTACAGAAGAATGTAGACTATGAGGTCGAGATGAGGTGAGATTGATGCAGATCTCCTCATATTTCTCTCATTTTTCCAGTGAAATGTGAAACAAGATAATGAACCAAGAATGATGATGGAAAAGAAAGAGTTGAGTGTCAGGAGAAACTAGAAAGCTTTAAATAGTTGTCTAAGAGTGGATGAAAAGGAACGAATAGGGATTGTCATGTTGAAATAAAGTGAATGGTCGTAAGTGTGAAGTCTTTTCAGTCAGCATGATTGTGATCTTTCTTTATGGCCACTCAGCTGCATAGAATATAAGCTGGAATAGGTGGAGGGTTCTACATATCAGAAATTTTGCCATGAGAGGATAGGGAAGCATGAGAAAGGCCAGGAGATGGCTTCCTGTGTAGCATCTGTAAAAAAAGAAATGAGCACAAGACAGTGGTTGGAAGGAACTGAAGAAATTGTAGGGCTAAGGCTTGTAGGGCCTGGTGCAGATTAAATGCAGCCACATGCTTAATGGCCAGGATGTTGTTGTTGTTGTTGTTGTTGTTGTTGTTGTTTTTAGGTGTCATGGAGTCAGGTCTGACTCATAATGACCCTGTGTACAAAAGAATGAAACACTCCCTGACTCTGTGGGGGGCACACGATGTTTAGTATGTTTAAACCCATTGTTGCAGCCACTGTATCAATCTAACTAGTGGAGGGTCTTACTGTTTGGAGTTGACCTGCCACTCTCTGAAACATGATGTTCTTCTCCAGGGATCGGTCCCCCCTGACAACATGTCCAAAATATGTAAAACAGTCTAGTTATTCTTGTTTCCAAACTCTAGTTACTCTTCTTCTAGGACAGATCTGTTTTTTTTTTTTTTTGGTAGTCCATAGTATATTCCATACTTGTCTCCAACACCATAATTCAAAAGCATCAGTTCTTCTCATGTCTCCTTTATTCAATGTCCAGCTTTCACAACTGTATGATGCTACTGAAAATACCAATGCATGAGTCAGGTACACCTTTGTCTTCATTGTGACATCTTTACTTTTCAACACATTTTAAAAAGCGGTCATTTGCAACAACTTTTCCCAATGCAGTGTTTCTTGACTGCTGATTTCATGGATGTTGATTGTACAACCAAGGAAAGCAAAATCTTGGACAACTTCAATCTTTTCTCCATTTATCATGAATTTGCATACTGAACCAGTTGTACGTATTTTTGTTTTCTTGATGTTGAGGTGCAATCCATACTAAAGGCTGTGTTCTTTGAACTTCATCAGTAAATGTTTCAAATGCTCTTCACTTTTAGCAAGCAGAGTTGTGTCATTTGCATAGTGCAATTTATTAATAAGTCTTCCTCCATTATGATGCCACATTCTTCTTCATAAAGTCCAGCTTCTCAGATTATTTGCTCAGTGTTAGAGATCAAAGAGATATGATGAAAGGATACAGCCCTGATGCATGCCTTTGTTAATTTTAAACCACACAGTGTTTCCTTGTTTGAATGAAAGCCTCCTGGTCCATGTACAGATTCCTCATGAGTACAACTAAATGCTCTGGTATTTCCATTCTTCTCAGTGTTATCCAAAATTTGTTATGACCCACACAGTGAAATACCTTTGCATAATCAACAAAACGTAGATAGACATCTTTTGGTATTCTCTGCTTTCACCTAATATCAATCTGATATCAGCAATGATGTCCCTGTTTCCACACCTTCTTCTGAATCCAGCTTGATTTTCTGGCAGTTCCCTGTCTACATACTGCTATAGTTGCTTTTGAATGATCTTTAGTGAAATTTTACTTGCATGTGTTGTATCATTTGATAATTTCCATGTTTGGTTGGATCCCCTTTCTTGAGAATAGGCACAAATATGGTTCTCTTCTAGTCTGTTGGCCATGTAGTTGTTTTCCAAATCTCTTGGTATAAACAAATTAGCACCTCTAATGCTTTATCTGTTTGTTGAACCATGTCTTTTGGTATTCCATCAATTCCTGAAATTTTATGATTCACCAATTCCTTCAAGGCAGCCTCCAGTTCATCCTCATTTCCATTGGTTCCTGATCATATGCAACCTCTTTGAAATGGTTGGTCATCCACCAATTCTTTTTGGTGTAATGACTCTGTGTATTCTTTCCATCTTCTTTGGTGTTTCCTATATCATTTAATATTTTCCCTGTAGAAATTCTTTTCACTATTACCACTTGAAGCTTAAATTTTTTGTTCAATTCCTTCAGCTTGAGAAAAACAGAGTATGTCCTTTCCTTTCGGTTTTCTTTCTCCAGGTCTTCATCAAGTCTTAGCAACCCTATATACAGCCAAACAAAACACTACTCAAACACTTATAGGGTTTTTAATTGCTCATTTTTTTGGGAGTGGGCTGCCAGGTCCTTCTGCTTAGTCTATCTTATTCAGGAAGCTCAGATGAAACTTGTGTTCCATGGATTGTCCTGCTGATATTTGAAATACTGGTGGCATAGCTTTCAGCTTCACAGCAACACATAAGTCCTCCTAGCATGACAAGATGATAGACACGTGGGGGAATACATTCTGAGAAATCTGTCCTTAGGTGATTTCCTTATTGTGCAAACATCATGGAGAGTTCGTATACAAGCTAAGCTGTCTATGGAGTGGGTAGGTAGTAAAATCTTATGGGACTGCCATTTTTTGTGCAGTCTATCATTGAATGAAGTATCATTATGTAGTACATGACTTTATTGCTAGATTTGAGATACTAATGGGACTGAACTGGAAATGTAGAATGATGGTTGGGCAGTGGCCCACTTGAAATTACAATAAGAAATGTTAACATTTTTAGTAGTGATAACACTCTTTTAGAGAATTAGTGGCAGATTTCCTTTCATTAACATTCTCTTTTAACATCAATAAGAAGAAATCATGCAACTGAGAAATAAGGTGAAAGTAAGTATTGAAATTACAAAGAATGACAGTGAGCCACAAGCCATAAACCTTAGGAATTGAGAGATACTGTACTAAGCAAGCTGGCCAAATGAAGGGTGCCACTTGATGTCAACAGAATAAAAGTTCAGAATTTGGGAGGTGAGAGTGGTAATTATGTGAAGAGTCAATAGGGGCAGGAAAGACATCAAGTTCACTTACAAGTCTTTTCAAGTCAACCCCCCCACAAACTGGCACAATTTTAGAGGTCTTCAAAGAATATAGCATCCAAACAGATCTAGCTTCCAGTTAAAAAGAACACCGTATGTTATATTTTGGACATGTACAATTATAATAGTAGCCTCTTCATTTGAAAACTAGGGAAGATTACTTTTGTGAAAACGTGCATGGTTTGTTTTGGGGGCTTGTCTGACACCACAGAAATTTGGATAAAATACAAAAGCATTGGGATTGTTTTATTCTGTGTATATGTTTCTAATATGGCTACCTAAGGAGTAAAGAAAATTTTGTAGAATGAATGTTAGCATTTTAGGACTACATGTGTCTTTTCAGTAATACCTATATCTTATTTCTGGCCAATCTTTAAATTTAACAGATAATATTTTACCATGTCAAGAAGCATCAAATACAGAGCAGGAACCATGTCATCCAGATACAGATATCTGCAGATTTCATTCTACAGATGAAGGGTTGAGAAGTAAGTGTTAAACTGAGATGCCTATCTTGTTGGTGTGTACAAAATTTGTAAGACTCAGGGACCAATCATGGGAGTATACACATGCCAACCTTTGTGGCATTAATGCCCTGGTATTAGCTGGAATGTATAGGAACTCTGTGGTTTATTAAAATAATGGAAAATATTAAATACATCCATCCAAGGTGATGTTTTGTAAAACAACCCTGTTAAAGACCATCTTGAAATTACATATAATGTTTTTCCTTTAAAATTCCAGTGTGATTATGAATAGTAAATAATTTAAATTAACTTATGTAATTTTAAAAAGAAAGTAGATTCAAATATTATGAAATTTAGAAAATTAAAACTGAAGCAGTGGTGCAAGATAAACTAGACTTTTTAATATAATGCTCATTTGGAAGGGTACACAGCTACATCAAATAAAGAGGTTTTACAAAATAGAATTACTGGTACCCTCTAAGTCTTTCTGAATCAAAATTTCAAGATGTTAATGTGTATTTGTTTCTATGTAAGCCTCTTAGTTGATTATAGCATAAATCCTGGTTAAACAGTCATTCAAGTAGATTGTAATAATTTGCTAGGACCTTATTCTTCCTTCTATAGTGTGTCAGGCTTGTGGATTTGATTTTGACATGTGTGACTGGGCATCAGAGGCATCTGCTGGGCATATTTCTTGGATGCGCACAAAAGCCAGTGAAGTCCCTGCATTAGAATCTGCACCTCAGCAGGATCAAAGTGGTGATGATGAAGGTACCAAACAAAAAATATTTATATATGAGTCTTAGAATTCTACTTTGTTGTGATTAGTCATAAAATATTAAATCAGGACTGTCAGTGAACATATATTTTATTGAATGTGCATGATGCCATAAATATTGAAAGTGAAAAAGAAAGTATGTTTCCAGTACTATAAGACAAAAGTTGTGTTTTCTACTGTCATGTGTAAGGAGGTATTAGATTTCGTGTGAACAAAAATGAAAAGTATAAGGATTTTATCACTTCTACTAGCTCTTTATCCCTGCAGGGAGTTTCTTCCTCTTATTCTAACCAGGAAATTTGTTTTCTGTTTACTTTTCTCTCCCTCTTCTCTTCTCCTCTGCTCTCCTCTTCTCTCCTCTCCTGCCTTCTCTTCCCTTCCCATCCCTTCCCTTCCCTTCCCTTCTCTACCTTCTCTCCTCCCCTCCCCTCCCCTCCCTTCTCTCCCTTCCTTCCTTCCTTCCTTCCTTCCTTCCTTCCTTCCTTCCTTCCTTCCTTTCTTCCTTCCTTCCTTCCCCCCCCCCTCTCTCCCTCCACTTTCTTTTTTGTTTTTTTTGGGGAAATGAGTATTGCCCATCTTTTGCTTTTTTTTATTTTTATTTTTTCCCACTGCTTTGGAAGCTTCACTTGATAGATCTTATTTTATGACTATTCTTTATTTTTAAACATACAGCTTTAATGTTAAATTTCTCTAACAAAATCTAAAGTGCTTCACTATTTCTGTCTTCTTGAATATGAGAAAGACCTGGGAACAGTTTAACTACTGTTTTACCTTTTTAACTTTTTTATGGCTGTACTTTGGGGTTGAACTCAGGGCCTTGCACATACTTCTACAAGGATTCTACCCCTGGGATGCAGCCCCAGGCCATTTTAAATTTTTTGAGTCAAGATCTTACTAAGTTATGCATGCTGCCTCTGGCCTCAAACTCGTGATCCTCCTGCTTCTGCCTTCCTAGATGCTGGGATTACAGGCTTGCACTACTGGGCCCAAATCTATTATTGGTCTTGAGTTATACTTAAAAATTTTATTTAAAGTGAGTTTTAAGTCAGTATCTTAAGTTTTAATATTTATGATTATTGTAATGATATAATCTATCATTTTCTTTATTTACCATTGGCTTTATTTTTATGTACTATTTTTTTTTTTTTGCGGTTCTATGATGGAACCCAAGGCCTTGTATAGCTGAATTGAGTCCTCAATCCCTCATTGTTGTTTTATAAAACTTTATAATCTCCCTCTTGATTCTCTTTTCTTCTTGCAGAAATTGACTTTTTAATTATTTTATTTAAAAGAATCTGTGGTAATAAATTCTCTTAGTATTTATTAAAAAAGTTTTTCACTTATCCATACTCATAAATAATAAATTATCTGGCCATATAATTTTAGAATGAAATTTCTTTACTTTCTAATATCTAAGTATATTGTGATTGTCCTCTTTATCCTTTGAGTGTTATAATTGAGAATTTCAGTTCCTCTAGTTGTTTTTCAACTTTATGTAGATTTTAAAAATATTTCTTTATCTTTGATGTTTGAAATTTTCACTATGATGAGTGCAGGAGTGAATACATTTTTATTTAATTTTGGCAGTGCTCAGAATGCATACATTTCATCACTTACGGGTATTATGTTATTCTCCTCAAGTAATTCTCTTTTATTCCCTCTGTTCTTTTCCTTTTGAATTCTTATTAGATGTATCTAATGGGATAATTTAATCTACACTCTGTAACTTTATGGTTATTTTTTATTTTCTATTTTATTTACTCTGCATTATATTTTCAGTGCTGCTTCCTGAAACACAATTTTTTTCTTTGACTATGCTCAGTTTTGATTATATCCCATTAGGCATTGAATTTCTATACTTCCTTATAGCTG
>VMDO01040995.1:0-11474 GCA_007922755.1 Pedetes capensis
GCCCAGGAATTTTAACTGAGACAGTGGATGGTTGCACGGATGACTTGATTGCAGGCAGGAAGAGGCACCGTTCCAAATTCACTTGTCCAAAGAGCAAAAGACATTTTTTAAAGAGTAGTTCAATGCATGCCAGAATAAACATGCCGGGAGCCTGAACTGTCAAACTTTCTGGGTAATACGAGTTTTCATAATCAAGAAGAAATGTGGATTTGGGGATTGAATAAATTGAAGTACGAACAGAATAGCCTGGGATGTGGGGTTAGCACAAAATGGAGAGATGTGAGGACAGCCATCAGAAGTCCCCGGATTTGGGGGTAGGTGTCTAGGGTTAGATTTTTAGGTCTGCTGTGAATTTGGTCCAACCTCTGTCTTTGGGGAGTTCAGATTCACAGGGATAAGTATACAGATAGGCTGACAGCCAGCCAGTGGGGGAATGTGCAGTGGGCAAGAGGCAGGAGGAGGGGAAGGTGCAGATAGGGAGAGCTCCTGAGGCTGCAAGCAGGAGCTTAGTGAAGGGTGTCTGTGTGTGAGCATATGTGGGTCCTGTTTGTCAGCATCCTGGGGAAAGGTGACAACTGGAACAGTGGCTTAGAAACAGTAAATGTTAAGGTCCTGGAAAGAATGATAGCGTTCAGTGAGGAAGAGCTCAGAGCAGTGGTTTTCAAATCTGGGAGCAAACTGGGAGCTTTGGGAATGTGAGCTGCGAAATGAGAAGGCACCTTAAGGGCAAACTCTTACATTAATTCATGATCAAAGTGTGCCTTTGTTTCAGCAGAAAACCTTTTGGAGAAAATGGAGCATGTGCAGAGGCAGCCCTGTCTGCCATCTTTAGGACATAACCTGAGTACCAGAGGCGTTCCTCTCTGCCAGCTTTAGGATGCAGGTTGAGGATGTCAGAAAGCGTCGCAGTCTGCCATTTCAACTTTCCAAACGTGTGCTCCAGCATCCCGAGCTAAGCATGCCCCCAAATGCCTCCACTCTCTCTCCTTCTTGAACTATGACCTTAAACAGAGCATGCTCAGAAACATACTCCTTAACCGAGCATACTCAGAAACGTACTCAACGGAGCATGCTCAGAAATATACTCCTTAACCAAGCATGCTCAGAAATGTACTCAACGGAGCATGCTCAGAAACGTACTCCTTAACTGAGCATGCTGAGAAACGTACTCCTTAACCGAGCATGCTCAGAAACGTACTCCTTAACCGAGCATGCTCAGAAACGTACTCCTTAACCGAGCATGCTCAGAAACGTGCTTCTTAACCGAGCATGCTCAGAAATGCTCCTGCCCCATATGAGTATGTGCATAGGCTTTCTGGGTAAAATCACCGTGCTTCCTTTGCCCAGGAACCGCATTGCTTTGGAAATAACTATCACGGTCTCCTTACTGGCTTCAGGTAATAAATCTTTCTCCACTCATTTCTTGGCTGTGACTGGGGCTTTGCACTCACTGAGATAGAAACCCATTGTGTTTAGTTACAGGGATGCTCTTAAAAATACAGTAGCCCTCTTAACCATGAGATACATGTTTCAACACTGCCAAAGGATGCCTGAAATCATAGATACTACTGAACACTATGTGTGTGTGTGTGTGTGTGTGTGTGTGTGTGTGTGTGTTCAGCCTCCCAAGGACTACCATGACAGGTGTGCACCACCAAGCCCAGCCAACTCAGGTTTTTATACTGAGAACTAACTTGGCTGAATGGAGATGCCAAGGCCAGGCAAATGGTTCAGAGATAGGTGACAGTCATTGTGTTTTCTGCTTTGGCTTCTCAGAGCCACTTCCTGCTGCTTCCAGAAATCCCTGATTTACAGAATGTAAGGCTAAAGGTGGTGAGAGATGAGAAGGGAGAGATAATCGATGGTCAGGTCATGCAAGACCTGACCTCCCATTCTGAGGAGGCCCATCTTCTTCAGGAAGGCAGTGGAGAGTCCTTGGAGGGGTTTGAGCAGAATGATACAGTCAGGTTTCCATTTTCCAAAGCTCCTGTTGGAGATATGTGGAAGAGGAATAGGAGGAGAGATCTAGAGACCAGGGATCAGGGATCCAGAAATGAGTGTCTTTGGCAAGGGAGCTGGAGGGAGAATTTTCTGACGGTGACATTAATTTTTGGGGATTAACAGCTAAGGCTATATTTGCTCCCCTCAGTGGTGGGAAGGGTCTTCTATGAGAGACTTGAGGTTCCAGGATTGCTCTGGGTGGAACCAGCTAGAACCCAGAAAAATAACATCCTGGATTGATCGGTCTCCAGCCAGGCGCAGGAAGGATCCTACACAGCAAAAACTGGCAGCACTTCATCAAAGCCACTGGAAATAACTTCAGGCTCCCACCTCAAGGCCAGAGGTGATGCCACGTGCAGCACGTGGACCCCAGATGGCGCAGACAGGCTTGGTCTGACCCTCTCACAGTTTAAAAATGGGAATTAGTTGCTATGGAGATTTCCCATTAACATTTTAATTTTCTGTACAAAAATCTGGCTGCCCAAGCCAAGTTCCCATCACACTGATGATAATGAATCCTACATGGGAAGTAACGGTGCTTGATCCCCAGGGACCGCCGGAACCACCGTCTGGCCCCTCTACAAATTCCCCTAATGGCCAATCCCGGCAGGCATTGGGGTCTGTGGCCCCTGCGAAGGCAAGGTCTGCCCCTGTTCCATGGAGAGAGGAAAATGGAAGCTGTGGGGCAGCCTCACCTAAACAAAAGGCCTGGCGATGAGTTACCTGTTCACCCCGCAGATGGTGCCCGGCCCGCATTGACCCCACAATTTTCCCCAGAAGATGTTCTGGCAATTATCTGCTTTCCTTAGCCACCCTGCCCCCTCCCTCTGTCCTCCACACCACTTGTGCTCAGCTTCCAGGCCCTCAGGATAATTGGGTCTGAGCAAGCCTTCCCTCTATAAATATTAATTTGGATATGCTTGGAATACTCTGTTTTCTTTAGATGAATTGTTAACTAGCTTTCTAATCTGGAGCTTCTTGACAAGTAAAGATCTCGCTGCAGCCTGCTGCTCCTTATTGGGGTGGGGAAGGTAGAACTCACTGGGAGTCACAGAGATTTATTTCATGAGATGTGGATTGTGTGGTTGGGCTCTCTGAAGCTGCAGGTACCCCAAACTCTTCTGAATGATCTCACTAGGACCACCTTTGCCAGAAAATGAGTCTCAGTGAGGAGCATGGGCTTTGGAGACTGACATATCATAGCTAGGATATCAGCTCCACCACTGAGGAAAAATGTGGCCTTGAGTAATTACAGAACCTCCTTGGGTCTCAATTTTCTCATCTATAAATTAAGGGTGATAGTATGTGCTGTCCATAGCTGTAAAGTCTGCAGCCTTACTACTGTGGCATCTGATCCCAGCAGATCTTGGAAGCTAAGCATGGTTGGGCCTGGTTAGTCCTTGGATGGGAGACCACCTGGGAACACCAGGCACCGTAGGCTTGGGAGATGGACCTGGCAACCCACTCACAGAACACAGTCATCCATTGAAAACTCTACAAATGGCAGAGAAGCAGTAACAATACTGTTTCACCTATTGTCCGTAGAGTCGAGATGAGTCAGATACTGACTCGATGGCACCTAACAACAAGAACAACAATAGCTATAAAGGAAATTAAATTAGGCAGAACATAGCTATTTCTCAAAAACAGAGAGAAAAAAAGAAAATGGAGAAAAGTGAGAACAAATGAAGTAAAGAAGAAAGGAAGGAAAAGAGAGAAGAAAGAAATATATAGAGAGAGAAAGAAAGAAAAAAGAAAGAAAAAAAATGAATGAAGGACAGAGGGATTTTTTAGAACAACTTCTGAGAAATCAATCCATTTAGACAGTTCTGCCCCCTGATACAAACTTCAAGGCTGAGATTGAAAAGTTTTTCCTGGATCCTTATTAGGATATAGAAACAGTCCCAACATACTATTGTCCCATCGACATCACGATTGTATTTTGAAGCGGTAAATCCATTCACCTACCATCCATGTGGGCTGGGGGTTAGAGCAGTTGGTAGAATGCTGCTCTGTGGTCTCTGAGGCTCTGGGTTTGGTCCCTAACACTGCAAAAATGGGAGAAGGACCTGGCAGCCCACTCCTGGAAACAATCTCAATACAATCAGCCATTGAAAACCCTATGAATAGCAGAGAAGCACTGACATGGCCCAACATCCAGCAGCGTTGCATTGAATATCACATGGACTGCTAAAAGAATGAACAAATCTATTCTAGAAGAAGGGCAACCAGAGGGCTCCTTGGAAGCAAGGATGGCTTGACTGTGTCTGCTGTATTATGAACTTGTAGTCACGAAGGACCAACCTCTGGAGAAGGACATCATGTTTGGAAGAGTGGTGGGTCAACGAAAAAGGGAAGACCCTCAACTTGATGGCACATAACAACAATGAACATCAACCATGTACCCATTGAGTGAGCACCTACTATGTGTCACGTATGGTGATGGCCACAGAGGAGGTGACAGGAAATCAGTGCAGTTGTGGAGCCCACAGTGGAAAGGTGTTTTGTAGCTGAGAGTCACTGAGGCATGAAGGTTAGTGGTGTAGACTTTGGAGGAGAGAGACCAGTGGTCCATCATTATGTGACCATGAGACTTTAGCTGATGACCTCAGCTCACCCAAGTTTACTTTATGTGTTGCAACATCTCCCAGCGTGAGTTGGATCAACAGCTTCTGCTTCGCTTGCCTGCCAGGTCTTATTTTTTGAAGTTCAAATTCAACAAGCTTCAGATGCTGCCAGATACAAAGGAGGGTGTTGTGTTCCTTTTCTAAAAGGAAGTTCCCTGGGCCCACCTCTCTCAGGATTTACACCAAACGCACACCATTGGCCTGCGCAGTGCCTCCCGTGGTTGACCTGCTGGCCAGTGTGAATGAAGTCCTTTGATCCATTCCGTCCCAATTGCCAGTCATCTTTATTCCCTCAGGGAATGGGCTGGCACGGAAGGGGTGGCCCATCAAGTTCACTTTGTGGTGCCCTGTGTGTCTCCCATAGAAGCAGAGAACCGGAGCCCAGGCATCCTCCGGAAACCCAGATGAGCCGACTTTCCCATGACAGATGGACTTCCGCTTCTCGGTAGAATCCCAGACTCTGCCTTTCTGAACAAAATGTCAAACCCATTTCTGGCCTTGGTGTGCCAACCCTTCTGCGAACTGGCATGCATCTGGTGGTACAGTACGATGTCACGTTCCTTGGCGTTGAAGCCAGCCTGCTGGGCTCAGCACTTGCTCTGTCGTGTCCTTGGCTGTGCACCCTGAAGCATGTTGCTTAACCTTTCTCGAACTCAGCTTCTAGGCTAAGGGAGATGCTGGTTGTACCTGAGCAGGTGGCTTGTTAGAAGATCAAGCAAGAAAAGCAGTTAGCCATAGCCCCTGGCACACAGTACTCGCTGGCTGAGTCCTCAGCATTGTTACCTGGAGGCCCACACTCCCGGAACACCCTGGTGTCACCAGCTGGAATGGCTGGAAACAACCTGAGATTGAAGGAAGTATAAAGTGATTGATGGTAGGAGGGCCTCAATGAATTGATTTTGTTATTACCATTAATACTATTTCTCACTGCTATTGTTACTTATCCCCCATGGGTCTGTCAGCTTGTCATGCTGTGGGGCCTTGCCTGCTGCTGTGATGCTGAAAGCTATGCCACCGGTATCTCAGATACCAGCAGGGTCACCCACGGTGGACAGGTTTCGGCTGAGCTTCCAGACTCAGACAGACTAGGGAGAAGGAACTGGCAGCCCACTCCAAAAAGAATTAGTCATTGAAAGCCCTATAAATAACAGAGAAGCACTGCCAGATATAGTGCCAGAAAATGAGCACCCCCGCCCCAGGCTGGAAGGCACTGAAGAGACAACTAGGGAAGAAGTGTCTCCTCAAAGTAGAGTTGACTTAATGATGGGGATGGAGTAAAGCCCCTGGGATCTCCTTTTGATGATGTGGCACGACTCAAATTGAGAAGAAACATAATGGCTGCAACAATGGGCTCAAATATAAAAACATAATATGCATGGCACAGTGTCATGTTGCGGGGGTTGGACATAGGGTTTCTATGTGTCACACCTGACTCGAGGGCACCTAACGGCAACAACAATTATTTATAATGGAATGGAGACAAAGCTGGTGGGAAACTTGGGTGGGGTGGACTCTGGTCCTCAGCCCCAGGACTTGGGACTGAGGTGAGACTGTGCGAGCAGCAGCTCTGGGGTGTATTGCTCCAGAGAAAACTGGCCTGGTCCAGGGAGTTATCATCATTTCCTTGTGTCCCGCGTTCCAAGGGCAGTTTCCATGTTGCTGCTGCTGGTGGTGGTGATGGTGGTGTCTGGTGGGGGGTTTCCAATGGCTGATTGTTTCTGGATTTCTTCGGGAATGGATTGCCAGTCATTCTCCTGCAGTGTCCATAAGGAGCTAATCATCTTTTCCATTGAGAACGCCTGCCCCTTCTTCAACCTGGCTCAGATAAGCATTGCAAAGGCATCTCATGCAGGCTGAGCAGGCACACACACTGTAGAGTGCCACGCACCCCAGGGTGTGATTAGTGACTACCCACAAGGCAACGGGGGGAGAGTGCTGGCAAGAAGCAGCCCTTTGGCTATTGCCTTGCCCTCAGGCTTGGCTCCTCCAACAATCTCCCCCAGCTGTGAAGGTCAGAGCTGCTTGTTTTTGCGGGTCCTCAGGGCAGCCTGGGCTGGCTGTGCCAAGTCTCCACTGTAAGTCTTCGGGATAAAGCACATAGCAAGGTGTCTGCAGAGACTCCTTGATTTCTGCTGGGGTCACATCTGATAGGCCCATTATAAGCTGAAAATATCTTAAGTTGAAAATGCACTTAATATACCTGATGTACAAAAAATCAGAGCTTAGCTGAGTCTACCTTAAATGTGCCAAGAAAACACACAGGTAAGCAAAGTTATGTAGCACAAAGGCAATTTTACAACGAAGTGTTGAATACTTAATTTACTCAGTGTAGAACTGAAAGTAAAAGGCAGAATGGTTGTAGAGTTGGAAAATTGTAAGTGGAATCATGGTAAGTTGGGACTGTCTGAATGTCTTTTTAAAAAGAGGTGATCCAAAAGTAAAGTGTTACCTATCTTCCCTTATTCATCTCACCAGGATTTGAACTACAAGAAGGCAGAACTCCAGTCTGTTTAGTTGTTTTCTGTATCCACAGGGTTCAGCACATAGTGCTGGAAAGTACTGAATGGATAGATGGATACATGGATGGATCAATCGATGATTGGATGGATGGATGTATTGATGATTTGGTGGATAGATGGATATGATAGATGGACGGAGGATGAAAGATGGCTGAGTGGATCAATGGATGGATGGATGGATGACTGGATGGATGGAGGGAGGGAGGGAAGGGTGACTGGGTAGATGGATGGAGGAATGAATGATTGGATGAATGGATGATTGTATGGGTGGATGATTGGATGGATGGATGATTGGATGGATGGAGGGATGGATGGATGATTTGATGGATGGGTGGAGGAATGGGTGATTGGATGGAGGGATGATTGGATGGAGGGATGGATAGATCGATTTCTCTGCATCTCTAAGTTGCAGCATGAACTGCATCCCCTGATGTTCACAGACAATCACAGCCTAAGTTCCTGGACATTTCTCCTAAAAGCAGAGGCTCATCAGCCCAGTCCTTCTTTGGTACTTCCGTCAGACAAGATCACTCACAACTCACAGCGATCCTATGAACAACAGAAAGAAACACTCCCTGACGCTGTTCTATTCCCGGTACTATGTCAGTGCTTGTCTGCTATTCATAGGGTTTTCAGATTGATTTTTGGGAGTGGGTTTCTGGGTCCTTCTCCCAAGCCTACATCACCTGGTGTTCCCAAGCATTCTCCCATCCAAGTCCTAACCAGGCCCGACCCTGCTTAGCTTCTGAGATCTGATGCTACAGTGGTATGGCTGCAGACCACTGGACCTTAGAGTCCTTGACTATTCTTTCTGGCAGCCCTGCCCTCCTCACTTAGTTTCTGAACTCAGGCATGTTGGAGTCACTCTGGTTGCTGTAACAACCCCTCTACCTTCCAAGCTCAATGAAGTGGCCTACTTCTTGCTCATTTCTCAATATACGCAGGCTTTGAGCCACCTGTTTTACATGTAATCACTTTGTGATCCAGTTTCCTTCCATCTTGAGGCTCTATCTCCCATGCAGAGTTTCACACTCCAGAGATGGCCCCATAGGCTGCAAGTAGAAATGGTCAGCCGAGGACCACGTGAGTGATGAGAGGCTGGGTTTGGAAAGGTGACAGGCCTTACTAACCCACATTCCCCAGGTCAGAATCAGCACACGACCTCAGCTTACTACCAAGGGAGGCAGGACCATAGGTTCTCTATGCTGCTAGGTCGAGGGAATGCGATTAGTGAGCACATACCCATTCTCTGTCACGTGACCTAAAGTTCTCCGAAGAAGCCACACCTACACTGAAGAACCTGCAGACTGTTTGACCTTGGCTGACCCAACTCATGATGGCAGGGAGATGGAATGTCGCAAATCAAGAGCCAGAGTTATCTCGGGCTATCTTTAGTCTCTTTCAATAGCATTCACCCTCAGCCTCTGGGTCTGACCTAACATCCTCTTGACTACCAGATAAAACTCTCAGAATGTGTGGCACGCCTCACAGACCTCTGGTTGCTGCTGTTGTTGTTAGATGCCATTGACTTGAGTCCAACTCATAGCGACCCTGTGTGCAACAGAATGAAACACTCCCTGACCCTGTGCAAGGCACATGATCTTTTTTACATTTAAGCCCTTGGTTGCAGCCACTATGTCAATCCATCTAATTGAGGGATTTCCTTTTTTGTTGTTGTTGACCTGCTATTCTCCCAAACATGATGTCCTTCTTGCGGGATTGGTCCCTCCTGACAACATTTCCAAAATACATAAGATGCAGTCTAGCCATCCTTGCTTCCAAGGAGCACTCTGGTTGCACTTCCTCTAGGACAAATCTGTTGATTCTTTTGGCAGTCTGTGGTATATTCAACACTCGTCTCCAGCCCCATAGCTCCAAAGCATCAATTCTTCTATCTCCAGCCTCCACCAACCCTAAAAGTCAAGAACAAGATAACATCAAGATACTGCAGAAGAGATTTCCCTATTCTGTCCTAGCCCAGCTACCTGGTGCTGCCCTGATGTATGTGGTAGATACGTTCATTCATGACTTTTTGCTGTTGTTGTTCTTTACAACCTATTCCAAGGTGGGACCTGTCATTCAGAATGACAGAAATCTGTGTTCCCAGGCTATGATCAGAGCGTATGGCTCAGAATAGATTCTTTTCTTTTATTCACAGTTGTTATTTTGCATCTCTATCAACACAGACCCTCTGTGTCTCATCTTATGCCCTGGTCCACAGAATATAACTTCTTCTCTGTTTCTTGCCCCAATGACCATCTTTGCCAATGGACTTTTGTTTTTAATAGTTAAAATGGTAAATTTTATTTTATTTTTCTGTTTTTCCCCTTTATTAGTAAATGGTGATGGGATACAGAGTCATGCAGCAATGGCTTTTTCCATTATGCATTCTTTACATCGGACTGGGATTTAGCTCAGTTGGTAGAGCACTGCAGTCTCTGAGGTCTTGAGTTCAATTCCCAGCACTGCAAAAATGGAAGAAGGACCTGGCAATCCACTCCCAAAGCAATCCCGAAACAGCCAGCCATTGAAAACCCTATGAGGGTCTCTATGAGTCGGACACCGACTTGACAGCACCCAGCAACAACTCCTTTACATCACTTCCAGCAATGCTGTCATCGACCCACAAAGTTTATGGAGCCTTATGGCTATTTTGTAGTTAAACTCTGATACTTATTTGGGTTATTGTCTCCTATTTTTCCAACACACTCATGCAGTTGTGCTGCTCGTATTGAGATTGGCCTCTCCCCCATCATCCCTCCTGACTGACCCTCCTCCCCAGCCCATCTTCTCCAATCTTCACTTCCCTCTGCTAGATCCCTCCCCTCTTCTTTCCACTCCTTAAGTTGTCCCTTCTATGCTAAGTTTAATTGTGCATTTTTTATATTTCAATTTATGTACAGGACTTTTTCCTTCCTTTAAGGATGACTCAGCACCCACATATGAGTGAGAGCATATGGTATTTATCTTTTGGGGCTTGTGTTTGTTCGCTTAAGATGTTCTCCAATTCCATCCATTTTGCTGCAAATGACATCACTTCATTTTTTAAAGATTGCTGGATAGTATTCCGTTTGCTAATGGACATTTTGAGAGGCGGAAGTCACAGCATGTTTTCACACATTCCCCTTACCAGGGGCTGCAGCTCTGCCCACTGATTGCCAAACTAGTGGCTGAAGTTCTGCTTCCCGAGGGCTGTGGGTTTGTCTTCCTTATGATGGTGCCTGCCTATCTGCTGAGGGGCCTGATGTGTCCACCATTACCTATAAAATGGCAGGACATCACCAACGTCCTGGGGTACCATAGTTTGCCTACCTGGATATGAAGCTCTCCAATTCCTGACACTATCTGTCCTGTGACTCCAGCCATAAACCTAAGAGTAATACTTGCTTCATCTCTTTCCTTTCAAACTTCACACCAACTCTGTCAGCAGGTGTTGTTAGATCTTTGGATCTACCTTTAAGCCAGGTCTTTACTATACATGTATATTAGCATTATCATTTAGGTATAATTAACCAAAAGAGTTGTAATACAAATATTTGCTCCCTCTTTATTGATAAATATTGGTAGGGCATAGAATAATACAGCATTTGCCATTACCATTGTGTGTCTATTAGATCATTTTTGGTTACACTTTTATCAACTTACAAAGTTTATGGAACCTTTTGATTACTATGTAGTAAAACTCATATGCATTTGTCTTACATTCCCTGATTTTTCCCATGTACTCAAGAAGTTACATCATTTACATTGAGATTATCCTCTCTCCCTTTATCCTTTTACATTATTTACCCTCCCCTTCCTGCTTTCTACAACCTTCACTTCCCTTTATTAGTCCCTTCCATCCTTACTTCTCCTCTGCTTATATTTTCCCTCATTGTTGTTGTTGTTGTTGTTAGGTGCCATTGAGTCGGTATCCAACTCATAGCGACCCTCATAGGGTTTTCAATGGCTGACTGTTTCGGGTTTGTCTTGGGAGTGGATTACCAGGTCCTTCTCCCATTTTTGTGGTGCTGGGAATTGAACTTGGGACTTCAGAAACTGCATCGTAGCGCTCTACCAACTGAGTTAAATCCAAACCATTTCCTTTCTTAGCCAAGTTTAATTGTTCATTTTTTATATATCTATGTATGTATAGTTTTTTCTTTCTTTAAGTAAAATTCAGCTCCCATATGTGTGAGAACATATGGTATTTCTCTTTTTGAGCCTGTGTTCATTTGCTTAAGATGATATTTTCCAGCTCCATCCATTTTGCTGCAAATGACATAATTTCATTCTTTTTTATTGCTGAGTAATATTCCATTGTGTATACTTACCACAGTTTTTGATC
>VMDO01040996.1:0-11527 GCA_007922755.1 Pedetes capensis
TGGAATATTTTTTATGAAAGATTGCCTTTAGATATTAATTGCCCTCATTTAGAAACCCTAAGAAGCATGGTGTCTATTGACTACTTGGAACAGCTCTTGATTGGTGGGATGGACTACACAGGATAATGTAAATTTATGAAAGAGGGGAATTCAAGACATTTTAAAAATTCATACAGGCTTTCAGTATTTAAAAAAGGAGTCTGTATAGTTCTACTCTCTCCCAATCATAACTGTCCACTCCTTCCTATATGTAAATTTGAGAAAAGATGTAAGGACAAAAAAAGTGGGTTTCCACACAATTATAATGACTAACATTTGTTAGCTTTGCTGAGTGTTTACTATGTGCTATTAATTGTTTTAAACACTTTTCATGAATTGTTTCATGGCAAATGGTTAGTGATAATTTGACAGATCTATTTAAAAAGCAAAAATGCATAAAAAATGTGCAAGGAGGAGGAAAGGGGAGAAGGCCACCTAAGATTCATAATTTTCTCATTTCCTTTCCCTCCCCTATCTCTCACTTTCTCAAATACTGCTCTAGATTTATTAATATTTATGGTATAATTGTAAGCATTATTCCTGCTTTTTGGTGTTCTTTTATTGTATTAATATTAAATAGATCATATTAGGTACTTAAAATTGAAGATTCACAATTTAGAACTACAAGCAGGAGCTTAGATTTAACATGTAATGAATGTTCAAACCACACATAGTTCCCTGCTTTGGAAAATATACCATCAGATACTTTGTAAAAGTGCAGATAAATAAATAAATAAAAAGAGAGCTATAAGAGGAAACTGCCATGACATTACTGCAATTTTAATACCTATTTTTGTTTGTTTGTTTGTTTGTTGGAGGAAGGTTGATGTTTCCAAGTAGCCAAACCTTTACAAAATTCCTAAATAATATAAGCCTCTGATGATTTAATATGTATTCAATCAAATTATCAGGAATGAATAGGCTGGGACATGTCTATAATTGGTCAAAGATTAAAGGAAATAATCTATAGAGGAAATGAGAATCTAAATAATTATCTAAAAATTAGCTAAACATATTTGAGCCTACATGTTATTTAGAATGAAGAATTTGCATTATTCTTTATCATTGTAATATAACAAGATAGATTTCTTTCTTAATTGATTAATTGATGTATACTGAATACTTGCTTTGTGCACGTCATTGTGATAGGAGTTATGTAGGAAAAGATATAAAAATGTCTAAGATGCTGTCCATTTTATTACTATGCTCATAATCTAATATTGAAGAGAAGACAGGCAAAATAATTACTGAACTCTATGAGGTCTTATGGGACAAATGCCAGATGAATGACGCATGTATTTTCATTTTTCTATTTGGCCACTTAGCAATGTAAATAGAATAAATTGTGTAGCTAACGTACCAAATATATGAAATGCATATTTTTGTACCCTACTTATACATACCATTTATACGAGTAAGCTCATCATCTCTGTGGCAGAAAAATGAACTGAAACCAAGGAGAAGGTTTATTAGAATCTCAGTTAGTAGATCAGCCCATAATGGCAATGTGCCAGGCATAGGAGTGGCATGAGTCAGGGCTCATGGCAGACAACATTACATCTTCATGAATAGGAAACAGAGAGAGAGAGAGAGAGAGAGACAGAGAGACAGAGAGACAGAGAGACAGAGAGAGACAGAGAGACACACACCAGGGCTGTGGGTCCAGGGTAAAACCCTCTAAAGCCAGCCTCCAAGGAGCTATTTCTGCCAAAGTCCCATTCACAGTGGGCTACTTCTGCAAAACTAGAAACCCACCTTCAAAAGTTTCATAACTTCCGTGGACAGTGCCACAAGCTGGGGACCAAATATTAAAGCACATGACCTTTGGGGAACACTTTATATTCAAACCATGACACCAATCTTTTGCAGCAGCCACAAAACATTGAAATCAGGTCAGGTACAAATCTAGACAAAGGGCTGCCAGCCAAGACACACTAGGAAAAATGGCTGGTTTCAAAGGGAGGGGTGTGTGTGTGTGTGTGTGTGTGTGTGTGTGTGTGTGTGTGTGTGTGTGTTTCCTTTAATGGAATGTATAATTTATTGGGAGTTTACTAGATTCCACTCGACAAAGTGCATTGGATATTTATCACATTAAAATTTCCCAATAACCCTTTGAGTTCTATGCTATTTTCATCATCATTTTACAGGTGAAGAAATTGAGGGTCAGAGAAAGCAAGTAACTTGCCCAAAATTATACAGCTGGCAAATGATGGAGTTAGGAATTGAACTCATTCTGTTTACTTCTCAACCATTTGGCCCTACAGTCTCTCTTATGGAGTATGCTAGTGAAAATGTCTAGGAAATACTTAGATATATGAGTTTAGAGTTCGAAAGAGGTGGTTAAGCTAGAGATACAGCATGTGTTATATATCCTCAAATATAAGAAGCCTTCAATAAGAAGGTTCTAAAATGTTTCTTGTTAACTGGATTATAAAAGTTTTTAAGGATATAAATGAGTCAAATACCTACTTATGATGTTAGAATTTTAGTTTATTAAAATGAGCATTTAAAGATATGTTATACAAATATATTAATTTAGCTGTATTGCTTTTCCTCTTCATTTCCTGAAAAAATTTCTTAAATTATTCACATGCATTTTCTGCTTTGTTTTTTTAATTATTTTTTAAGTCCAAACATTTTTCTATAGTGATCTATCTTTTTACATTCTCAGTAGTATTACGAGTGATCTAGTCCATTTGCATTATTGCCATCCTTTGCTATTGTTGGTAATATTATTATTATCTCCCATACTAATAAATTGAACTGTTTACAATGAGGTTGACCTCTCTCCCCTTCCTCCCTCCTTGGCCCCCTCCCCCTTCCGTCTTCTCCCATCATTGCTTCCTTTTGCTAGATCCCTCCCTCCTTTCCACTCCTTGAATTGTCCCTTCTACACTAAGTTTACATGAGCTTTTTATTATGTTCCAATTTATGTATAGGAGTCTTCTTTTAAGTTTGGCTCAGCTCCCACATATGAGTGAAAATATATGGTATTTCTCTTTTTGGGCTTGTGTTCATTCACTTAAGATAATTTTCTCCAATTCCACCCATTTTGTTGCAAATGACATAATTTCATTTTTTAAAATTGTTGAATAGAGCCGGGCGCGGTGGCGCACGCCTGTAATCCCAGCGGCTCGGGAGGCGGAGGCAGGAGGATCGCAAGTTCGAGACCAGAGGCAGTCTGTGTAACTTAGTGAGACCCTGTCTCAAAAAGTAAAAAAGTGGGCTGGGGGTGCAGCTCAGTGGTCTAGCACTTGCAGAGCATGCAAGCAACCCCCAGTACCACCAAAAAAAAATTGTTGAATAGTATTCCACTGTTATATGTACCACAATTTTTTATCCATTCTTCTGTTGATGGGCACTTTGGTCTATTCTATATCCTGGCTATTGTGGAAAGTGCTGCATTGAACATAGAGATGCAGGTGTCTCTTTGGTATGATGACTCATCTCCCTTTGGGTATAGTCCCAATAGTGGTATAACTGGGTCATATGGTAGATCTATTTTTATTTTTTTTGAAATATTTCCATATTGATTTCCAAAGTGGTTGAACCAATTTATAACTCCACGAGCAGTGTAAGAGTGTTCCCTTTTCTCCCCAACCATGCCAGCATTTGTTAATATTTGTTTTATTGATCTTGGCCATTCTTACTGGAGTAAGGTGGAATCTCAGAGTTGTTTTGACTTGCATTCACATGCATTTTCGACATCAATATCTACATCATTATTAGAGTCCATTTTTGTCATGTAACAGTTTTTCAGAGCTCACTGTCCTCATTTCTAAGGTTTTTTTTCCATACAAGACTATTTGCACCATCTCACTGTCAAGGAAATTTTATCTCAAGTCACAAGTACCCATTCACATAATATCACATTGGCAATTGAAATGTCACACCCCGAGAATAGTTACTATGTTTGTATTAAGTTGATATTTTTATGTATTTTCTATTTATTTATTTATTTATGATACTGAGGGGCTGGACCCAGAGCCTTACACCTTCTTTGCAAGTGCTGGACCACTGAGCAGCACCTCCAGCCCCTTTTTTATTTTTATTTTGAGACGGGGTCTCACTAAATTTTGCAGGCTGCCTCTGGCCTCAAACTTGTGATCCTCCTGCCTCTGCCTACCAAGTCACTGGGATTATAGGCAGGGACCACTGTGCCCAGTTTCACTTGTTTATTTTAAGCTAGTTTTGAATGTGATTATTTCTTGCAAACATGGTAGTGTTAATTGAAAGCTTTGGAGTGGAAAAATAGAGCTGCAGTTAAAAAATGGCAAAGACTGATATGACAACTCTATAAAGATAGAAAAATTCATACTTTTCCAAAAGAAATTCTTCATGTTTAACTGAGATTGGTTACAAGGTACAATTTCATAGGTGTTGTCATCCTTATATGGGAGAAGAACTTGGCAGCCCACTCCTTAGAACAATCCAGAAATAATCAACCATTGAAAACCCTATGAATAGCAGAGAAGCACTGACAATAGTGCTGGCCATGGCACAGTTTCGGGGAGTGTTTCGTTCTGTTGTACATAGGGTTGCTATGATTTGGACCTGACTTGATAGCACCTGACAGCAATAACAGTCATCCTCCTGATAACAATCCAGTAACATCTCTATAGTATTATTTTCCCTGCTTATACTTACAGCTGAGAAGTGAGGACCAGAGAGCTAGTTTATGAAGGAAAAATAACTCCAAAACAGTAGAGATAAAATTTTAATCAAGATCTAACTCAAGCCTATGCTCTTTTTTCACTTGATCCTTTTTACTTTATGTATGTATGTATGTGTGTATGTACGTATGTAAGTAAGTATTTTTGTGGTGCTGAGGATCAAACCCGGGGCCTTGCACTTGCACTCTACCACTTAGCTATATCCATAGCCCTACTTGCCCCTTTTAATGATTAACAAGTAATATATAAGCCATGTGTGGTGGGGCACACCTGTAATCTCAACACTCAGGAGGCTAAGGCAGGAGGATTAGAGAGTTTCTGGCGTGGGGTATGTAGTGAGACTGTTTCAAGCAAAGCAAAACAAAACAAAATACCCAAACAATATATGGATGTGAGATGGCTGACTGATGACAATAGGGCACAGTTGAGGTTGTTGTTGTTAGGTGCCGTCGAGTCAGTATCCAACTCATAGCGACCCTCATAGGGTTTTCAATGGCTGACTGTTTCCGGATTGCCTTGGGAGTGGATTGCCAGGTCCTTCTCCCATTTTTGCAGCACTGGGAATTGAACTCGGGACCTCAGAGACTGCAGCGCAGCGCTCTACCAACTGAGCTAAATCCCAGCCCACAGTTCAGGTAATTGCCTGTAAATATAGAACAAGTAACTTGTTGCCTAGCATGCTGTTTTAATCTATTGTTATATGATAGAGGATATATTTAGAGAGTTCCATTAGAGAAAAGGAAAGAAAAGGAACACAATGAAAGGAGGGCAATATTTGAATCAGCAATCATGCTGTGTTAGAGTAGGAGATTGGTTCTTGTATGTATCTGACACTGAGTTCCCATGGTAAGGCTATCAGGTGAAGACATACACAACACCAAAAGTCACTAACATTTGAAATAGAGCCCATGCAATGTTACAGATCTTACTGCCAGACATTTTTAATATTAATATAAGAAATTTTATTGACTAAGAACTTGGTAAATTTTTTAAGAGAGTCACATTGATAATTTAAATCTGAAGCTTCAGTATACTTACTTTCCTGGTATTTTTCTCATACACCCGTTACAAAGAAGGTACTCATTCAGTACAAATCATAAAATACACACTCAATAAATATTTAAAGAAACCATTTTCTAAAAGTGGCAGCATTTTCTCTAACTAAAAGCTAATAAATAAAGGTTATTAGCTTTTAGTTAGAGAAAATCCACCAGATGGCACCCTCATCTGCATCTGAAACACCATGTGCAATCCTCTGCAACCTTTTACAGGTCTCTTAAGGCAGATATTCCCTGATTAGTGACTGATTTCTGTAGTGATCCTAGTAAGTGGATACCAGGTAGTCACTTGGGATTGATTGTTGGAAGGTGGAGGATGAGCACAGTTGGTACATATTATCATGGATGAAATGTTTTAGTAATATTCTTTTCTTATTAACATTAAAATAAAAATATAGTGTATTTCCGTGTTGCTCTCTAAACACGGGAAGCATATTTCTATGGTGTATGAAGTAACAGAAAATATTATTTCTTCATAGATTACAAGTTACTGTAGTTGGTTCCTTTGTACTTAATGCAGTCTGGTAGCTAGCTGGCATATTGATTAAAATCCAAACTGTTGTGTTCTTTATTTCTAAACCTGATAATATGCAGAGAGTACTGCTGGGGATATTTAACATGTCCTTTATTGTTTTCTGTTTATAAACAACCTGCCCTGAGGTACTAATTAGATGGAAGATACTGCATATATTTAGCAAACACTGCTGTGTTTTTCCATACAAATAAATCTATGGTCAAGGTGAAAGTTGTTGCTGGGTTGATTATATGAACTGCAAATTACTAAACATGTGTATGATAGTAAATATTCCAGAAAAAAGAAAAATAGCAGATCTGTTGAAATTTTTATTCAATAGCTAGAGTTCTAATGGCATCTGACATTTCATTAGTAAATATGTCTCCAAAGTGGCATGTTTCACCCATTTTAGTGGATAGGTCTTGTAACATATTTGTTTGAATTAAATATTTATGATACCTAAGAGATGATCTATTTTTTATTTTTACTTCCATTGAATTTTTCACTCCATTTACAGATGTTCCTCAACTTACAATGGGGTTATGTCACAATAAGTTCATTACAAATTGAAAATATCATAAGCTGGAAATGTATTTAATATACCTAATCTACTGAACATTGCAGCTTAGCTACATACTACACTATAAAGTATTGGTTTTCCCTCATGATTGCATAGCTGACTAAGAGCTGTAGCTCACTGCCGCTGCTCAGCATTGTGAGACAGTATAGGACAGAATATTGCTCGTTGGGGGAAAGATAAAAGCCAATTTAAAGTACAGTTTCTACTGAATGTGTATTGCTTTTTGTTATGGTTTGAATCTAAAATGTCCCCTAAACTTCAGTGTTTGGATATTTAGTTCCCAGCTGGTAGCACAGTCCTGGAAGGCTCTGGAACTTTGGGAAGTGGGACCTAGCTCTGTGGAAGTAGGTCACCCGTGGCAGGCCTTTGAAGGTTTTATACAGGCTCCCAGTTCCAGTAGCTCTCTCTGCTCCTGATCCACCACGATGTAAGTTCCTCTACCCTAGGCCCTGCTGCCTGCCCTGCCACCCTGCTGGCCCCACTGCTATGCTTGTCCTGCCTCTATCGACTGATATTCTCTAAACCATGAGCCCCAATATATCTTTCCTCTCATAAGTTTGTTCTGTCAGGCATTTTGCCACAGTGATGCACTTTTGTACCATTGTGAAGTCAAAAAATCGTAAGTTGAACCATCATAAGTAGGAGACTGTGTATTTTCTAAAATCCAAGTAACTTGAAAAATCTGGGTTATATTTTCTGTTTCCTGGGTATTTTAAAATAACTTCATTGAGGTATATTTTATATATTATGTAACTCATTCATTTCCAGTGTATAATCCCATAGTTTTTAGTAAATTTAAGTATCTTGGGTTTATTTATTTATTTATTTATTTATTTATTTATTGTAGTACTGAAGGGTTGAGCCTAGGGCCTTGCACATGCTTTGCAAGTGTTCTGCCACTAGCTGCAACCCTAGCCCATTTTTTATTTTTTATTTTGAGACAGGAGCTCTTGAAGTTATGCAGGCTGCCTCTGGCCTAGAACTTGCAATCCTCTTACCTCAGCCTTGCAAGTCACTGGGATTACAGATATGTGCCACCCTGCCCAACCATATCCTGGGTATTTAAAAAATGTATAACTGTGCTTATGTGGCTGGGGCTTACCTCAGTTGGTAGAGCACTTATTTATTGTGCATGGTCTGAAGCCCTGGGTTTGATCCCTGGCACCACAAAAATAGGAGAAGGACCTGGCAGCCTACTCCCTAAACAATCCTGAAATAATCAGCCATTGAAAGCCCTAGGAATAGCAGAGACGCACAGGCAATAGTGCTGAGAATGGCACAGTGTCAGGGAGTATTTCATTCTGTTGTACTTAGGGTAGTAATATGTCTGTTGTACTTAGGGTCAGACTGTCTCAATGGCACCTAACAATAACAAACAACAAGCTGTGCTTATGTGCTGTTTCTTATTACATGACAATTGCTCTCATTTTTAGCAGCTTATCTATCTTTGGTTCCTAACATCCCTGCTTTAAAATGTTGTTTACATAAATGAAGATCAAAAAATTTGACTCTTGTCTGGGCCCAGTGGCATGTGCCTGTAATCCCAGTAAATCAAGAGGTGGAAGCAGGAGGACTTAGAGTTTGTGAGGCCAGAGGCAGTCTGTGTAGCTTAGTGAGACCCTGTCTCAAAATAAAAAGTCAAAAATGGGCTGACGGTGCAGCTCAATGGTGGAGCACTTGCAAAGCATGGGTGAGGCCATGGGTTCAACCAACAGGTATCACAAAAAAGAAAAAATCTGACTCTTGTGTGTCTAAAATTTGTAGTGCATCAGTACCTCTAGTTGTGTGTGGGGGCGGGGACAGACTTCAGAATCACATTGCATTGAGAGTTGCAATTTTGGTTTCATTTGCAGATAATATTAACAAATCTAACCTTCAATATCACCCACATCACCAGAGTTAGGAACTATTATTTTAATTTAACACAGTGCAGTATTAACATTACATTAAAGAATTTCACAGCACATAAAAGATTGTTCTTTCTCTTGAAGGAATTACAAAGCAATTGGTAAAATTGATCTGAGTATAAGGAGGTTTTCAGAAATGTCATTAAATTCCATTCACATTTCCTTTATTCCTAATTCCTCTTTCTATTCCACAGATATAAGCCTTTGTGTTCTACTTTTCTGCCACCTTGATTTTCCCCCATGCCTCAAAGTTGAAATCACATCAGTAGAGTACACCACACATTTAAAGAACTAATATAAATCCATCT
The DNA here is from genome assembly GCA_007922755.1 of Pedetes capensis. Classification (NCBI taxonomy): domain Eukaryota; kingdom Metazoa; phylum Chordata; class Mammalia; order Rodentia; family Pedetidae; genus Pedetes; species Pedetes capensis. The sequence goes on from VMDO01040996.1 coordinate 9,080, forward strand.
CAAAGTCTTACAAAAAATCAAAATGGAAGAAATATTTCCAAACTCATCTTACTTGCCCAGAATTACCTGAAACAAAAGCCAATTACTGGATACCAAGGATACTACAAGAAAGAAAATTTACAAGGCAATACCCCTGACAAATATAAATGCAAAAGTACTTAAATAAAATCCTAGCAAATTGAATTTAATAGCACATTAAAAAGATCATTCACATGCAGGGCATGGTAACACATCCCTGTAATCCCAGCACTTGGGACACTGGGGCAGGAGGATCAAGTATTTGAGGCCAACCTGGACTACATAGTGAGACTGTGTCTCAAAAGAAACAAAAAAATTATTCACCATGATTAGATGGGATTTATCTGTGGGATGCAATGATGGGGTTCAGTACATACATATCAATAAATGTGATACAGCACACTAACAGAATGAATGACAAAGACCATATGATCATCTCAATAGATGCAGAAAAATAATTTGATGCTTTTTCAATGGCCTTGTATGATAAAAACTCTCAGCAAATTAAATATAGAAGGAAGTTACCTCAACACAAAATGTCATATGTCATAACCCCACAGCTATCATTATACTCACTGATGCAGAGTTTGATCCTTTTCCTCTGAGATTGGCAATAAGAAAAAAATGCCAACCACTAGGGTCTGAATGTATGTGTTCCCTCCCCCCTCAACTATGTATTAAAACCTAACCTCCAAAAGGGCTGGGGTTTAGCTCAGTTGGTAGAGCGCTGCGCTGCAGTCTCTGAGGTCCCGAGTTCAATTCCCAGCACTGCAAAAATGGGAGAAGGACCTGGCAATCCACTCCCAAGGCAATCCTGAAACAGTCAGCCATTGAAAACCCTATGAGGGTCACTATGAGTTGGATACCACTCGACGGCACCTAACAATAACAACAACAACAACCTCTAAAATGATGGTATTAAGAGATCAGGACTTTAGGAGGTGATTATATCAGGAGGGCTTTATTAGTGCCAATAAAAAATAGAGCCAAGGGAACTTGTTCTCCCCTTCCTCCAGGTGAAGAGGCATAGAAGAGGCTGTATTTGACAAACAAGCTCCCTTTAGACACCAAATCTGCTGGCGCTTTGATTTGTTCTTTTCAGCCTCCAGAAATTTATGCAATAAATTTCTATTCTTTATAAGTTAGCCATTCTAAGCTTTTTTTAGAGAAGCCCAAATGAACTAAGACAGAAATTGGTGCCAAGAAGTGGGGTGCTGCTGTAACAAAGATCTAAAACTGTGGAAGCAGCCTTGAACCTGAGTAATCAGTAGAGACTGGAAGAACTTGAATGCTGATTCTGGAAAAAGACTGTGATTCCATGAATAGAACATTAAGGATGATTCCGGTGAGGGCTCAATAGAAGAGGAGAGCTGTAGAAAGTCTCAATCTTATTAGAAATTACCTATGAGATCATGAAATCATGAATGGAATGTAGGTAGAAATATGTTCAACAGAAGCCATACTGATGAGTTCTCACATGGAAGTGAGGAATATGTTATTGGAATCTGGAAGATAAGTAATCCTTGTTACAAAGTGGAAAAGAACTTAGCTGAAATGTGTTCATCTCATAATGTTTTGTGGAAGGAAGAACTTGTGAGCAATGAAATAGGATATTTGGAGGAAGAAATATCCAAGCAAAGTGTTAAAGAATAGCATGTCTTCTCTTTACTGCTTCTAGTAAAATGGGAGGAAATATGAAATTTATAATCAACAGGGAAACAGAATTTAGAAATTAGAAATTTCTCAGTATGATCATATTGTAAAGAACAAAAAGAAAGCCAGACATGGTGGCACACACACACCCAGCACTCAGGAGGCTGTGGTAGGAGAATTGTGAGTTTGAGGCTAGGCTAGGCTACATAGCAAGATCTTGTCTTTAAAATAAAGACCTGAGTACAATGGCACATGCCTGTAATCCCAGAAACTCAGGAGGCTGAGGCAGGAATATCACGAGTTTGAGGCCAAAGGAAGCCTGCACAACTTAGCAAGACTCTGTCTCAAAATAAAAAATAAAAAAAGGCCTTGGGTGCAACTCAGTGGAAAAACACTTGCCTAGCATATGAAATAATTATAAGTTAGCCATTCTAGCATATGTGAGGCTTTTGGTTCAACGCTCCAGTACTGCTAGATAGATACATGTTGTTAGGTGCCATTGAGTCGGTATCTGACTCATAGCGACCCTCTGTACAACAGGGGAAACACTATTGTCAGTGCTTCTCTGCTGTTCATAGGGTTTTCAATGGCAGATTGATTTTTGGGAGGGGGTTGCCAGGTCCTTCTCCCAAGCCTACAGCTTCTGGTGTTCCCAGGCAGTCTCCCATCCAGGTACTAACCAGGCCAAACCCTGCTTAGCTTCCGAGATCTGATGGGATCAGATGCCACAGGGCTATGGCTGCAGGCCGATAGATACATAGATAAATAGAAAATGAA
>VMDO01040997.1:0-11531 GCA_007922755.1 Pedetes capensis
GACAAATTACAATTAAGTACTCTCAGAATACTCCTCCTGGCTTCTAGCTCACTTATTTCATCATTCTTGCTACTTTCTGAGGTAGTTTTGGAAGTCCTCTTTAGTGTGTGTCTTTAGTTTCATCCTCCATCATGACAATGGTCCATGTCACACATTGCTTCCAGTACAGTAATTTCTGTTAAATAAAACATCATGGTGTGCCCTTATCCACCTTATTCACCTGATCTGGCACCATGCAACTTCTGATACATCCTCAAAGTCAAAATGACCATGAAAGGTAAAGATTTTCAATAGACTTAGGACATCGAGGCAGCCAAGACAACACAGCAAAAGACAGGCAAGAAGGAGGACTTCTGGAACTGCTTCAAAAACTGACAAGAACAATGAGATAAGCATGCTCAAAGTCAGTGGTAGTATTTTTTGTGGGGGGGATTAATGGCAATGTGTCTTTTACTGTAATGTTTTAAAAATGTAAAAATTTATGACATTTTTCAATCAAACCTCACTCTCAGATTTATGATGAAGATATTCATCATTAACAATGTAATTACAAAGATATTGATGAACTGGGCATGGTGGTGCACTCCTGTAATCACAAGGGACTTGGGAGGTGGAGGCAGGACAATTGCAGGTTTGAGGCCAGAGACAGACTGCAAAACTCTGCAAGACCCTGTCTCAATGTAAAAAATAAAAAAGGGGCTCTGGGTGCAGCTTAGTGGCAGAGCACTTGTAAAGTAGTTGCAAAGCCCTAAAAAAATTGTTAAACCAATCTTTCTCCTTCCTTCCTTCCTTCCTTCCTTCCTTCCTTCCTTCCTTCCTTCCTTCCTCCTTTTGCTTACAAAATCATTCTATTTAGAAGGAATCTTTAAATTGTCTTACTCAATTCCCTGGTCAAGTTTAAATGAAAACTTGGACATATGTTTGCAATCAATTTATCTGAAAATTAGTTTAGCAAACTAGCTAAAAATCTCAAAACTTGCTAACATTCACTGTTTGGAGTAGTTATTAACAAAATAAAGTAATAGGTTTCTGCTTCTGTTGCTCACATAAAGTCTGACAAAAAGCTAGTTCACCTCATTACAAATAACAGTTTGAGAAGTTACTTTCTGAGAAATTAGAAGTCAATACTATTTACTACTTGGAGAAGGACCTGGTAACCCACTCACAAAAACCAATCAGCCACTGAAAACCCTATGAATAGCAGAGAAGTACTAACAATACTGTTTCGCCTGTTCGCCTGTTGTACCTAGGGTCGCCATGAGTTGGATACCCACTCCACAGCACCTAAAAACAACAACTATTTACTCCTAAGAATAGGGAAAGTTGTGTAAAAAGCAAATAACCACTCCCTTAAAAAGAACTATGCAAAATGAGCCCAGTGGGTGAGTTTGATCATTGTTCTTTTATGAGAGTAAAAGTAACTCTAGTTGTTTATTAAGCAATGGGACCATCAGACCATTGTAAGTAAATATCATTGATATTTGTATCTTGAAACCTGGCACTTGGGAAGCTATCTCTCTCTCTCTCTCTCTCTCTCTCTCTCTCTCTCTCTCTCACACACACACACACACACACACACACACACACACACATACACACACACACACACACTTTGGGAACATTTCCAGAAGGCCTTCAGGGATAGTTTATGAATCATACAGAAAAGCAATTAACATTTTGTTTTTGATCACAGTGGTGCTACACTAGGTCATTCACCAGATTAAGAAAAGATGGCTTCAAATGAGCTTTGACTATCTCTCAAAATGGGACTGCTGTCACCAAAAAGAGACAAATTGCTACTGAGAATACTTATGTCAACTTGCCACTGGCCCTAAGGCAGTTCTTAATTGAGAGGCTAAACGTATTTCAACTTATGTCTTTGGCATATGTGTTTAGAGTTTTAAGATTATATATAAGAAAGATTATATATACTATAAAGAAGACAATCAGTTGGATTTTCTGATGTTTGTTTATAAACTAATATAGTTAAGGTACATTTGAACCTTGAAACAGAGATAAATGGAGAATGTGTACTATTTAGTGTGTGCCAATCTTTTTTTATCTTGTTGTATAGAGTTATGTCTGACTCTTAGTAACCCTCATAGGATTTTCAATGGCTGATTGTTTTGGGATTGTTTCAGGAGTAGAACACCACATCCTTCTGTCATTTTTGCAGTGCTGAGGATTGAACCTGGGCCCTCAGGGACTACGGAGCAGCACTCTACCAACTAAGCAAAACCCCAGCCCAATCTTTTACCTATGAAATGCTATTTAATATTGCTAATATTAAATACTTTGTTATGCTGGATATCAGATCAGCTTATTTTCCAGCCAGAAATACACATTTTCAATAGGTCTGTAGCACGTTGAGGATAGATTTTAGAAGAATCAGGAAACAACTTTTATTTTTAAATGCTTGGAAACTAAAGCTTGGAGCAAATACATTACATAGAAGAAATGAGATATGTTTGGCAAACTTATTTTGACTCTCTCAGATGTGGTTTTTTTTTTTTTTTGACTTATGCTATTTCTTCCTTCAAAAGCAAGTCTCTCATTTCTGAGGAATTTCCCTCATAAATTAAGTGGAGGCTAACAATCTTTTGTGATTTTTTTCACTCTACAAATTTGACTTTTTCTTGGTAGAATACTGTTTACTCTGATAAAACTCCAAATTGATTTTTTGTAAAACTATTATTTTAAAAAAGAAATCTGAATAACTTCAAGTTAGTTCTTATTCCATTATATAAATCTAATGGAAATGTAAAAATAACCCTTACATTTGAAGAATTATATGCAATGATTTAGTAAGATGTATTCATATGAACTAGTGAATAGAATCATCTGCCCAAATATTATTAAAACAATTATAATTAAGCAAGACAGACATTTCTTTTGGCTATTTATGATACATCAGAAATAAAATAGCTCCCAAAATGTCCATTTCTGTAAATCTTTAGAGCATGAAACCTCCAGCAGGGTCTGGAGATCTAGCTTAATTTTAACCAAAATTATTTTCCTTCTTACACAGTCTAACTCATTTTTGTAGTTATAGGTTCTTATGCCCTTGATATTCCCCTATATTGCTTATCTTATGCAAACCAAGTAAATGTTTGGTTTCCCATGCTAACCTCCCTATTTAGCAAACCTAGGGCTTTGTGTAGGGAGCAGTATCCTCATAAAGCATTGTGGGGTTGTAAATAGATCCTAATTTTTGCTCTGTCACAAATTATTTCCTATCACATTAACAATAAGCAAAATTTAACATGTACCATTCAGATCAATAATCATGGTTCTGTAAAATATAAAATTCTAAAACATTTTGTCTAATAATAAATACCCTTTTAGAAGGTTTATGAGTCCATATTCACCATTGCATTTCTGTTCTTCAGTCTGTGATACACTCCAGCTGCAGTGAACTGTCAATGTTCCCAATCAGCTGTGTTCTGTTTAATATCTACGTTAGAAGTAGGATTCATGTGTCACTAAACATTAAGTCTTTTTCCAGCATTTAATACATTACTCATTTTCTCTACACCAAAGACCTTGGAAATAAATTCCGAGTCTATGGATAGGTTTTAAAAATATAACCTTAAAATCTCTCAGGATGAGACGAGGCAAATCTTGGCAAGATTTCTATAATAAAAACCTTTCAAGTCTCCATTTGCTTTGCCAAAGCCTGAGTATGAACCAAGGCCAGGGTTACAGTGAGGCAAGAGAGGCTGGGATCCCAGGACAGGATTGGAGGCTGTCTATTTAAAATTGTGATAGTAGGTTCATTATTGATTATCATATTAACTTTTAATTTTAAGGTATTATTTGTCTTCTTTCTGGTTTTTGGCACCTCAGATTTTGTGCATGAGGCAAATGCCTTACTCATGTTAGCTTTGTCCCAGACCTGCTTAGAAGACTGCTTCCATTTCTGAGTTTCTGATCATTTAGTATCTGAGAGAGAATATATTTCAATATGGAGAAAAGACATCAATGAAATTTCACTGAGACAAGTGCTGAAACCATAAAACAACAAAATTTTACAAAGCCTTAATATTTTCCTCTGCTTACAATAAAATGATCTTTTCTGGGAGATATTTGTGAATACACCATGAAGTTTTCCAATATGGAGATGCTCATGCTTTCCATATTCTAAAGTTAAGAACATGAGCAAGAATGAAATGACACAAATTAATGAAAATATAAATTGTTGCTGAAGAGGGAAGAAATATAGCTTTTGGTTAAAACTCCAAACTAAGAGGAAGAAGATTATAGATCTTCTGGCTGGATTTGTTCCTAAATCCTTCATGGATTTATGCAAAGTCATTTACACTTTCTTTATTCATTTTGAAAGCAGAAGTTCCCTTCATGATCAACTTAATCATTTTTTTATAAAATATGTCATTTGATTAAAAAAATTATAATTACTTAAGAAAGTCACTTTTTTCAAGTGACAGTAGCAAGTATAGCTTTAAATATGGCAGCAAATCTTTCAAAGAAAATATCCAATCTATTTTTGGAAAAGAATACCTATATTGCATAAACTTACAGAATTGAGCTAACATTTGGACCATATAGCCAATCACCCTTCTTTAAGTTTTTGAGCATTCTTTTCAGGACTCAGAATAACTCAGCATCAGTTATTATATTCTATAGGGGCCATGGAGCTGGGATTTAGCTCAGTAGGTAGAGCACCACTCTGCAGTCTCTGAGGTCCCAAGTTCAATTCCCAGCACCGCAAAAATGGGAGAAGAATGTGGCAATCCACTCCCAAGGCAAACTGGAAACACTCAGCCATTGGAAACCCTATGAGGGTTGCTTTGAGTTGGAAACGACTCGACGGCACCTAACAACAACAACATAAAGGCCACATTTCCTTCTCATGTTATAGCATGAATAATTTTCTAAGTAGGTCTAGCATGTAATAAAATGTTGCTTTGTGGCCAGGCGTGGTGGTGTACATGTCTCATCCCAACAACTTGGGAAGCTGAGGCAGGACAATCCAAGTTCAAGGCCAGAGGCAGCCTGCATAACTTAGCAAGACTCTGTATCAAAACAAAAAACAAAAAACAAAAAACAAAAACAAACAAACAAAAAAAAAAAAAAAAAGGAAAAATGGGCTGCAGGTGCAGTTTAGTGGTAGAGCACTTGCAAAGTATGTGCAAGGTCCTGAGTTCAATTCCCAAGAAGTATCGAAAAAAAGAAAAAAAAAGATATAAATAAAGAAAAAATTGCTAGGTTTAGTGCATGTGAATAACCACATTTGCTTTTTATGGCACATGTTTAAAGGGATGGAGTTAAAAGGAAGAGAAATCTTCTTCATATACTTTAATATTATACATAATGAAAGTGAGATCCATAGGAAGAAACATCATAAAATGAGCAAATATAAAAATTTAAGCTGAAAAAAAAAAAGACATGGAGATGGAAAAGAAATGCTGATGTACAAATAGAGATCACTTATACTTTGAAATATATATAATTTAGGTTTTAAAACAATATATCCAAAATTTTACACTCATCATATTGTTTGAATTGCTCAAGTAGTGCAGGGATTATTGGAATAATTTTCCTGTGTACTTTATAGTGTGCTGAAAATACTATGCGCATTTAATTTATAAATTGCAAAATAACCGTCTTTTAAAAGTGAAACATCATTCATCTGGGAATCAGTCATTTATGGAGATGTCACTGATACTTGGGGACAGGCTCTATATTTGATGAGGAAAATAAATTGACACAGCCTAGCTTTTATCCTCATTGTTTTCAACAATACTTTACTTCTTATCTTCATTGGCATGAACTCTACCCCAGGCTTTTAGGTCTGATTCAACATTCAACATTCTAGTTTTGCTAGAATCAAATAGCCTTGGAAAGGTCCAAAAGTTATTAAAAAAAATAGGCCTGCATATATAAATTACAGGACAATTATTTTATATCCTGATATCCAATGACACAAAAACGACTGCATTTTTAAATTGGACACCAACCTTATGCTAATGAGATAAAGAATAAACAATAAAATAAATTCAAATTTTACTACTGGAAGAGGTCAAACAAAAGAATGGTTGGGAAATCCATGTCCTTATTTAAATTCTTTTCATTCTCCAGTTTTAGAAAATGGATAATTAATGTTAGGATTTCAAGTATAAGCCTTGTAAATTATATGATATAAAGACAGACAGAGGCAAATTTGTACTCATTCATAAAGTAAAATATTTGCTTAGAGTATATTGATAAAATAAAATATTCATGATTTTAGTTTATTTTTTTGAATTTATTAATAATTATATATATATATATTTATATATGTATGGCTTTGAGCAAAGACAAAAGAAAACTCTAACTCATCCCTGATCATACAGTTGTAAGACTCATCTGTTTTACTATTGTCTCAGCAGAAAAAAGATCAGTCTTTTCAATAATACATTTCTTTCTGTACAGATTAAAACTCCATACTTACGGGCTTAACTATGTACAGAGAAAAGAGGTCACTTCCAACTAGCAATGAAGCTTTATATTACAGGAATGTGAGTTAATTTTTTCTTAACCTAATTTTATGTACATTCATACATATTTATGTATATAATTTACCCTGTATCATTTTATGAGTTTAACATAGAAACCTTAGGGTTTTTTTTCCATTCTATTACAAAGTGAATAAAAATTGTATGGTTGCACTGAAAGACCATGCAATTCAATTTTGCTCATGTTTCCCAATAGTGCTCAAAATAAAAAACAAAAATTCATATATATAAAAATATTTCACTACCAAACCCATTAATCCTATCAAATGTAAACCTTTAATAATCTAAAGGATCAATGTATGATCTTAATATGTTTATGTTAGTTCTTATATTTTAATAAAATAAAGGAATTTTGTATTAATATGTAAATGGTCTTTCAGCTTTCCCACAGATTCTAGGTAGAATGAACAATCTTTCTCACATCATTCCTGATATGTGTCATTTGTCCTCAGCATGTTAAAGATAACATTACATTAACTAGCATTGTTGATTACATCCACACGAGTTGGAATCTGTTTTAAATTAAACATAACAACTCATTTTGGTGTTATATGTATTATATCCATAAAAGGTATAGCAGGCAGCATGGATCCACTTCAGAGTTTTTGCTTTTGTTTTTGTTATCTATCCTCAAGTCTATCTGGAGGCCCTGCCTCACATAATGTGTGATCTTTGTGAAGTTCTTCTTAAAAGTGTCATCAGTGCCAGAGATACTGAAGACCTCCACTTTAGGTCACTCTTTCAAGTTGAGTCATTTACAGAAGTCAGATAATAGAAATCTTCCCATTGTGTTCCAGTCATCCACCACATTTGTGGGGTGCATTAGGCACAAATGATTACTAAGGACTCTTTTGATAAGAAGCAGATGCTCACAGATCATGGAAAGAATTAAGGAAGCACAAACAAACAAACAATGCTCACAGACATTCAACATTACCCCCGCTTTCTGTCACCATGTACAAACTACTTTCAGCACATTTAAAATAACAAATCTCCTACCTAAGGTCTAAGTTAGTCACCACATGCCTTAAAATTTATTAACCACTTAGGTACAATGTACATAGAGCAAAATGTGTGTTCCCAAACAGATATGAAGATATATTGTATTTATTTCTTTAAATTAACACCACTGTAAACTATCAACTACAATAAGACACAGAACACACTTGCAACTCCAAATCAAGCTATGATTGACAAATAATTGTTTAAATAATAGTAACATCAATAATATTACATGAAAGGGAAAAACCTCACTTCTGGACTTAAATCGGAGATCCAAGTCAGCCTTATAAGAATTTTAAGATAGGCAATAAATGAATTGTTATACTTCTCTAGAAATGAGGAATACTGTAATCCTTTCCTTACTGATAACTGATTTGAACCTATTTTTTCCCCCCAAAGCATGCAGGGACTATTTTCAGATGCTTGATTATGGCAAGAAGGAAGAAAAGTAATGATTTTTGGTGTAATACAAGCAATTTGTAGATTCGAGCATACAATTTTGCATAAAACATTGCAGGTTAAAATAATATTGTAGGTTTCAAGCCATTGCATTACATTTGAATAATTGCCACAAATAGGTTTTGTAAATTTTAAAACTCTAAGTTTTGAAGTGAAGCAATAAAACTAAATTCTTAAACAATGACTTTTACCTTTATACAACACAGAATAGCTATTTTTATTTGGATTGAAAAGTTATTTACAACTAACATTGACTGAGTCTTGGTGAAAGTCCAATAACACATGAAAACAAATATCCCTTCAGCTAGAAAGCATATTTGAGGTTAGAGATATTCTTAACAGTGACAACGCTAGTCTCCTATAGTGGCCAAGAATGTATTGTGTTTCTTTACCAAATTCATAATTGAAAGCACCAAAATACAATTTAGACTTATAAAATGGGATTTTCTATTGATCCCCCATAATCAATGATTAACAATTTAGATGCAGAGGTACAGCTAATGAAAGAAAGCTTTGCTTGGTGCTATTCTGGAATTCATTTGCGTTGACCATTTAAAACCTGAATTTTGTTCCCATCGAATCCAAGAACTCTTCACAAAATAGAGAAATACATATATCAAAGGAATTAAGTAAAAGTAGATTAAAAATAAATAACCTTACAACAACATTTTAAATCCTTTAATGATTTTAAAGAAACGAAGACATATAACACTGAATGCTAAACAGGTCTTTTGAATTTCTCTTGGGAAGTTAGATATATATGTATATTTAATAGTATATGCATATATGTTTTTACATTTTGCATGTAGGCCAGAGCTGTCTAAAATATGTCTTCATAGTAGGCTAAAGGGATCTATCAGGAGATAGAATAAAATAGCATCTGAGAATATTCTCAGTTTATCAGAGTATTTCTGCTTTAATAATCAGCAGGAATCATAAATTCGAAGCAAAACGTGGCTTTTCTGCATCTGGGTCTGTGTTTAAGACTGAGGAAGCCTCTCTCTGAAGAGCAGCTGCTGGTGGGGGTGGTGCGGGCGGGACTCCGCGGTTGGGGGGAATGGCTCCCGAGGACATCTGTCGGAAGAGGGTGACTCGCTGCGGGACCGTGCTCCTGCCCCCTGCCTGCAGGCCCGTGCTATGGACGGCCGTCACGGGTTGAGGGATGGAGGCCAGGGACTCGCCCACAGTGGGATGAGGTCTGGAGATCAGCGTGGACACCTCATGGGGCAGCGAGGGCTGCGAGGCCGAGAGCGGCCTGACCTCCCGGGTCAGGTTGGTGTTAGGAAGCGCCTGCGTGCTCTTGTGCGCTTCGGCTTTCGGCGTGGAGCTGCCGGGCGTCTGCGGCTGCTGGGGCTGCTGCGGGGGCTGAGTCTGCGGAGACGGGGACTGCTGGAGCTGCGCCGGCTGCTGCATGAGCGACAACTGCGAAGCGGTGGGGGAGGCGTAGTGGAAAGTTCGCGCGGCCAGCGGACTCTGTATAGGAGGGCTGCAGACCGCGGTGGTGTAGGAGCAGGGCGAGAGGATGGCCGAAGGCTGGGGCGTCTGTGTGCTGGGACTGGGGGAATGCAGATTGCTATGAGATAGGCTGGTCTCAGTGTACACGGGTGGAGACTGTGTCCGCATGCGAGAGGTTGGGGTAGTCGCGGAAGAAGTGGAATTCAGGGCGGTCATTTGAGGATAGTTAATCGGAGCGATTGCCTGAACCATCTCCCTGTCATGTTTCACAATCTGCTTTAGGATCTCGTTTTCTTGATTGTTGAAAACACCAGTATTCAGATCCTTCTGGAACTTTTGCAAAAGAATGGAGTTTTTCTTGCCTGTCAGCAAGAGAAAGATAGGCACTTAGGGTCCACATGACTGATGATAAAATCATGTCAGGGTGACTCCTGAAAATGTAAGTATGTCAGCGTTTTGAAGAACAGGCTTAGAAGCCAAGAACTCACCTTTAGTCATCAAATAGAAATGAAGCTTCTGCCTTGCATGCTTCCTGTATCTGCCAGGAAAAACCTTACCTCCTACTCAAGCCAAGGTGAAAAGCCTATAAGATGGCAAAAAACCTGCTTTATAGGAGAAATGGAAATATTGAACAGGAGGGCTATCTCGAAAAATAGGGTCTTTTGGGTCAGCCTGGGTCTGGAATCAAGATTTAAATTTGAAGCCATGTGTTCAAAGAAGGACAATGAAGAAATAAGTAAGAGCTAATATGTGAGCATCTGCAGCCATAGCCGTGTGGCTAGAAAGGAGACCTTGACATGGGAAGATTAAAAACAACATCCAAGAAAACACAGTTAGAAAATAAAAGGACTGGGAAGGGAAGACAGGAAATCTTACTGTGTTCCCCAGCTGCAGGTAATAGCTTGGCTACATCTGGGTGCTTGTGAGACAGACAACTCCTTAGGCCTGATTCATTTGCTGAATCCACTTAGGGAAAACCCTAAGTGATTTCCACATGCAAGTTCGAGAAGCACTGTATCAGAGATTTGGCTTTTGACCAGTGGCCGGCACCAATGATTCTCAGTCCTAGCTGCATATTTCTCTCATTTCTGGAGCTTTAAAAAATACATCTGCCCATCTGTATCAATTAAATGTGAATATCTAGACATGGGGTCCAGATTTCAGTGCCTGTAAAAGCAAATTTCTCCAGGGGATCCTTGTGTGTGCATCCAGATTGAGAACCACTTCATGATCATTTCTCTTCTGTACAGTTGTTATAAGGGTCAAGGGCACGGAGCTTGGCAGGCTCACTTTAGGCCCTCAATAAGCATTAGTTTTTCTTCCTGTCATCATTCTGGAATAGTTTGCAATAACTAGACAGACATTCTCCAGCAGAATAACAATTAGAATCAAAAGTGTATTGGTGAAGGGAAAAGCAGTGACTTTTCCATGATATTGACACAATAACATCCAAGTGAATATGGTAGCTGAAAAGTGAATCGATTTGCGATATTGCTAAACGAGTATTATACTGAAAGTAACCGTTATGGTTTGAATCTAAAATGTTTCCCAAAGGTTATATATTTGAACATTAGGTCCCCAGGTCCTGGTGCTGGAATGAGAAGCTGTGGACCTCTGGGAGGTAGGACCTAGCTGACAGAAGGTCTCTGGGGCCAGATATTTGAAGGTCTTATGCAGGGCCCCAGTTTCAGTAAGTTCCCTCTGCTCTTGATCTGCCATGATATAAGTAGTTCTCCTCCAACTCACACTCCAGTCACCTACTGGGCCTCCCCGCCTTCCCTGCCTCTGGACTGAAACCCTCTGAACTGTGAGCCAAAAATAAATCTTTCCTCAAGTCCTTTTACCATGTATTTTGCCATAATGATGCAAAAGCTAAGTAACATAGTAACAAAGTATACTTTTCAAAATAGAAATATGCTATAATTTTTTGACTGCTGAGAAAATAATCATTTTGAATTATTGCTAAAATAGTTCTCTCCTTAAAACCTGTTATAATTTCCCAAAGAAGAAAAACTCCTGTATTAATATTAAATATGAGTATTTATTTAGCATATTCCTTTAGCTAACTGCAGTGTACATTTATAAGCAATGGTCAAAACA
>VMDO01040998.1:0-11525 GCA_007922755.1 Pedetes capensis
TAAGAACAAAGGTTGTATTTTATCATCATAAGGTTTCACAGAGATGACACAAATTTAATGATTCAAATTCCCACACCCTGAAAAATGACTTCTTAAATAACTTACCTCTCAAATCACAAAAGTACAGTAATCTTGAATTATTCTCATCTAAAGACTTAATAACCAATTACTACAATTGATGTTCACTGTGAAAAATACATAGCTATATGAAATATAGCTAGACAAAAATAGATTTCATGAAAGGTAACTTTTTAACATTTTACAGCAAGAAAGGTGCTGGCAATTCATATCAGTAGTCACTAAATAGGTAAATGCTGATGATTTGCATTTTTTAGCAGTATTCAATTTTATCTTTGCTTAGATACCTGTAATGCTTATTAAAGATAAGATGATCTAAGAATCATAAATATTAATAGCAGATTGGGGTTTTAGACCTCAATTACTTGTAAGACAGGTAAGATTCAGAGCTGTTAAGACATTCCAGAATTGAGTTCATTAACACTAAAAATGGTATTTAAAAAATGACTGCGTAGTTTGCTAGCATTTTATACTAACCATTAGAGGAGGTAGTAATGTAGAGTTGAGATTTAAAATATAAGGTCAGCATTAACTGTAAACAATTCTAAAGCATTGTATGTAACTTTAAAACATATGTAGTGAAAAAGAAGAGTTCATATAAAATCAGAATTAATGCCCAAGATAATTCTTTATTCAGTGCTACCAAAATGTGGGACAACCCTGGCGTAGAATAGGTCTCACTCCTTCAAGAGTGAGTTAGGAAAAGTGAATCCACCGCAAACCACTGCTCCAGGGCTAGGGCAGGCCTTAGCCAGACACAGCCTGAGGGGCACAATTTCTACTGCCCATAAGAGTGCACATGCACAGCCTTCTGCCCATGTCTGCACAAGCAAGTGGCTCTGAGGACCCTGGTGCAGGGTCCCCAGGACAGTATTGAAAAGGTGTCTAATTTGCATGAATGGCTGCACACAGATACTCCTTCAGTGTCCGTCTCAATGTCCTCTCTTGCAGGGACGCATCATTGAGTGCACACACTGTGGCTGCCGGGGCTGCTCTGGCTGAGTTGCCTGGCCCAGACCTCTCTCCATCCTGGACTTTGGCCCTTAGGGTTCCCGCCTGGTCAGCCACACATCTGGGATCAGCTCTTAGAGGGTCCCAGGCCGAGCTTGGAGCGTGGTCTGTACACATGACACTCTGGTGTTTGCCAGCTGTGACTTGTAAAAATAAAACCTTTAACCCTCTTGGCCCTGATTCCTTCATTCAGACAGCAGGCTTGAAACCCTGCAGGAGACCAGATGCTCCCTGACGTGACACTGGCTCCCCCTTATAGGTCTGTGTGACCATGAGCAAGTGTGCTTTCTTCATCAACCACGGGGACATCAGCATAGGCGAAGGTCGTTCCACCTGCTCTTGGACCTGCTGTGAACCTGGGCACCTGGAACCAGCATTTGTCCTCATACGGACTCCTGGAAAAGGCGACCCAGCATGTTCACCTGGCTTTAATGTGGAAGGGACTCCTGGGCTCCCTGCCAGGCACTGTCTGGACTGGGCCCCCTGTTCCAGCTGTGCACCCTTCACCTGCCCCCATGGCCTCCATCTCCATCAGTGTCCCTGGAAGCATCTTCTTGGTCACCCTTGGGCCTGGTCCGGAACTGCTGCCAGGGGTGGGGGGCCTCCTCTGCCGGCATCACCTTCAGCCACTGCTTGTAATAAGCTCTGAAGCCGTCGATCTTCCCCAAGTATGTGTTCCTCCCCTTGTACTGTAAATGGAAATGCGTGGGGCTCAGGAGGGTCCTCTGACTGTCACGATCACTGCCTGTCACCTACGGCTAACCCCAAACCAGGATAGGCAGCACAGGCCTTGGGAAGCTGCTGCCTTCTGTTCTCCCAGGAGGCTGCAGGGGACAGGGCAGAGAAGCTGTGAATGGCATGGGGGTCGCTGCTGGGGAGGTCCAGGTTGCTGGTGAAGTGGACATGGCACAGGGCAGGCCAGTCCCCGCCTGCCTGTCACCTTTCTTCCTGAATGTGCACTGTGGTCCTCAGCCCATGGATATCACCCAGTCCCACAGGCCACACTTGCTGGGTCCCACCAACTCCTGGCTGACTCCCTAGAGTCTCTCCCACTGAGCACCTCTCCAGTACAGGTCCCGCCTCCCTTCTGACCTATCCCGTTGGGACTCCTGTATCTTGTCACCAGATATAGGTGAGGGGCAAGGAGAATCAAGATACACTCAGGTGGCTCTGCAAGGAACCTGGTAGATGGCCATGTGGGAAGTGCAGGCTCTAGAATGTATGGCCAGAGAAAAGACTGTTAGCACACATAATAAAAGGCAAGGTTCAAAAGATTTAAAAATCTGATCAGGGCGCAGTGGTGTATGCCTGTAATCCCAGCAGCTTGGGAGGCAGACGCAGGAGGATCGCAAGTTTGAGACCAGAGGCGGTCTGTGTAATTTAGTGAGACCCTGTCTCAAAAAGTAAAAAAAAAAAAAAAAAAAAAAAAAAGGTCTGGGGGTACAGCTCAGTGGTCTAGTACTTGCAAAGCATGCAAGCGCGAGACCCTGGGTTCAACCCACAGTACTGCAAAAACAAAACAAAAACAAAAAAACTTTAAAAATCCCAAACTTGAAGCACTAGACAATTTGGAAGTATATACAAAGCAAAAGGTGACAGTGTCACAAATAGGAACCTAAGGAGGCCACCTTCATGGGGAGTCTGATGATACCACCTGAGTTCAGTAAGCCTCCGCGCTGAGTCTTGTCAGTGTAGAGGTAAACCTCTAAGACAACTGCTGGTAATGGGCCCTATACCAGTGCAGAGAAGATCCACCTACCAGAGGACACTTGCAATATGGAGCTAACAAGACTAGCATATAAAATATGGAGAGGCTGGGAAGTGATGGCTCACACCTGTATTCCCAGCAACTTGTGATGCAGAGGTGGGAGGATCAGAGATTTGAAGCCAGAGCAGCCTGTTTAACTTAGTGAGACCCTCTGTTAGATAAAAAACAGGGGGTTGGGGTGCAGTGCATTGTAGAGTCCTTGCATAAAGTATGCATGAGGCTCTGCATTCAGCCTCAGCACCACAGGAAAATAAATGTAAAGAACTGAGAAATCAAGGTGAAAAGATGAGTTTGCACGTGCCCAGCTGTGTTGCTGCCTGTTGTCCCACTTACTCCCATTAGCCTTGCCTCCGTGGCTCTGTGTGCCCTGCCCATTCACTTTCCTTCCCCTTGTGGGTTGTGCTTCTCCACGCCACAGCTGCCATGGATGCTCTGTAGACACATAACACAGGGTCTGACTCTACAGACCCCAAAATCAAACACCAGAGCCTTGTATCCTCAGAGCAGTACACCAGAGGTGGCCATTACCAAATTCCATCAGTGCTCTGCTCTGCCCATCCACTGAACAGAGGAGAGTCAGCTGATCATCAAGCCACATACAGGTACTGAGAAACTGTACTGGAAGCATAGAAAACATGGACATGTATCCAAATATCTGGTTCAAAAAATACAGTGAATGTATAAATTTTTAAAAATTTATTAAAGTAAAAGATACACTGTCATTAATATTCCTCAAAATATTCTCCCTTGCTCTGAACTCTTATCCCATTGTTCTCACCATTTTCTGAAGCAGTTCTGGAAGTGGTTTTATCAGTGTCTCTAGCTGCACTGTCATGGTTGCCTTAATGTCTTGAATCCATTCAGATGTTTACTTTTCATGGCCATTTTGACTCTGGGGAAGAGACACAGTCACATGGTACAGATCCAGTGAATTAGATGGATGAAGATACACTGTAATGTTTTTGTTTGACAGAAACTGCCATATTAAAACCAATGTGTGACAAGAGAATGTTGTGATGGAAGATGAAATCGTGTACCCATTTCTAAGGCCCTTTTCTACATATACCATTTCGCTCTAATAAGAACTTATCATATTTAGGGTTCTCTATGTGTTTATGGGTACAAATTCAGTCCAGTTCCATGAAGGTCAAAATACACAATTACTTGTAACGTTGCCTTGATGTTGGATATTGATGTGCATTTTTTTCCACATGAAGAGAACTGGGTCATTTCCCTTGAGAACTCTGAACCTTGGTCTCAGGATCAGAACCACAGACTCAAGTTTCATCTCATGTGATGATATGTCTTACAAAGCTGGAATGTGAAGCAGCATGATCTCTCCAACAAACTGACATATGTTGCTTTTCTTTAATGGTCGATATGCCCCAAACTTCACAGTGAGTTGCTTCATGTTCAACTCTGTTGTTAAAGTGCTTTCAGGGGTGCCATAAGAGATGTTCAGGTCCCCAGAAGTTTCCTTAATAGTCAACTGCCAGTTTCATCAAATCATTTCACTTACTCTTTCAATGTTCTCTTGGGTTTTTGATGTTGAAGGACATCTGGATTTTTCCTCATCTTCAATGGATTCACAACCATTACGAAATCGTTCAAACCACTTGTAAACTGTCTTCATGGGCACTGCAGCATCACCATAAACTGATTTTAACATTTCGTGTGTTTCTTTAGCACTTTTTTGCAGTTTGAAACAAAATTTCATGTTAATATGTTGTTCGTAATCCATGATTGTGATCCGCTTTAAAACACTCCTCTCAACTGTAGCTTACATGCAACTAACTGCACTGAATGAGCTGAAATTTGTCATACACTGTTAACAAGGTTCAACAAACTGCTTCCCGAATTGAAGATCCCTGCCTTTCCGTTGGATGGCACTCAGCAGCAGCATTCACCGTATTTATTTAAATCACACCTTGTAAATATAAACACAGACAAAACATGTTAATAGTCCTGGAGACATTTCTCCTTCCTTTCCTCCCTCCCCCACCCCCCCAAACATCTAATTATAACGAACAATTTTAAAACTTATTTATTAAAAGATTTGTATAAGTCTTATCAACTGAAAGAAATCTGGGGCTTATTTAACAGTTTCAATTTATGTGAGTACTCACCTATAAGCAAATCTGGTACCATGCAAACAATATATAAACATGAACACATCTAGGCAATACATACGTACATGCAGTACATAAGAACAGACCAACACCCTCAAAGATTTTGCAGGTTTCAGTTAGACACATCATTTTTCCAGTTTTTTTAAAGTTAGACTATTACTGCCTCCATAGCAATAAACAACCTTTAATTCTAAATCTGCATTTCCAGAGTTCTGAATTAGTAGAAACAAAATGGAAGATTTCTATTTCAAACACAAAGAATTTAACAAAAACTTCATTGATAATTGAGTATAAGCCTGGTGAAAGTAAAAAAGGTCAAGAGATGAGACTTATTCTGTATGCTTAAGATGATATCTTTCTTCATTTTAAGAACTGGTCAGTGGAGACAGCCTGTACAAATAGAAATTTCTTTTGCAACCTAATTTTTAGGCCAAATTCTCTACTTTTAAATTTATACCAAGGCAAAAATATATTCTGTGTTCGCTAGTGTATCTAAGAAAAAGGAAAGGAAGAAGAAAAAATAAAAGGAAAACCTGGGATTTTCATCTGAGTTCCCTTTAGAAGCCTGGCACACTTATGACTGAGTTCCTTATACCTGGCCTAGACAACACACACCTATCCAATACAGTAGTTATTGGGCATTGGACACCCACACATTCCAGGTGGCTTTTACACTGAGTGTATGCAGATAACCTTTCATAAGGCATGCACCATCCTGCCTCTTTAAAAGATTTTAAAGACATGGATACACAGAGTAGAAACCATGGAGCTTAAATTTGGACTTTATTACTTATAAAGTGGAAATGAGCCATCATCTTGGACTTTCCTCAAAACCTCTTATTAGTGTCATAAATGGGAAAATCTTAAGAGCAAATCTCATTTAGAAACATTGTTTTGTGCCATGATGAAGAAAGAGGAACTCTTTACTCCTGGAATGCCAGGGCCATGTGCACAGAGAATATGCCTTAAAAAGTGCTTCACTCCATTAATGGAGCCACTGTGTTTCTTCTCATTTTGAGTAGTGCCACATCAGCACTAACAGCTCCATTCTTGTCATTAAGGTGGACACTACTTTGAGGAGGCAACTCTTCCCCAGTCCTATTGTGAATGCCTTCCAGCCTGGGGGGCTCAATTTCAGACACTATATATTTGTATATTTGACAGTGCTTCTCTGCTATCCATATGGCTTTCAACAGCTAATTGTTCCAGGAGTGGGCTGCAGGGTCCTTCTCCAGTCTATCTTAGTTTGGAAGCTCAGCTGAAACCTGTCCACCACGGTGGCCCTGTTAGCATCTCAAATACCAGTGGCACAGCTTTCAGCATTGCAGCAATGCGCCAAGCCCCCACAGCATGACAAACTGTTTCACTGTTTGCTATTAGGTGCCATCCAGTTGTGTCTGACTCATAGTGACCCTCATAGGGTTTTCAATGGCTGGTTGTTTTGGGATTGCCTCAGGAATGGACTGCCACATCCGTCTCCCATTTTTGCGGTGCTGGGAATAGAATTCAGGACCTCAGAGACTGCAGAGCGGCGCTCTACCAACTGAACTAAATCCCAGCCCCGTTTCACTGTTTAGATATTGTAAAATATTAAGTAAACATGTTTCGGTATACTTTCTATAACTTCTCTTTAGTAAAAGGAAGCTATAAAGCGATCATGGAGATGCATTATGCCACTTTACACATAAGAGTGCTAACAAGACACATAGGTCCAAACGGTCCAAGGAACTCTTACTACACTTAGTCACAACAGTTATCTCGTCACATGTAGGCTGAAGACATGGCCCATAATCTTGTGAGATCCTCAGAGAAGTACAAGATTAGAGAGGAAAGTAGGAAGGTCGGACTCGAAAGTAATATACATTTTAACCTTGTTGTTGTTAGGTGCAGTCGAGTCGGTATCCGACTCCTAGCGACCCTACGTATACCAGGCGAAACAATATTGTCAGTATGTCTCTGCTGTTCATAGGGTTTTCAATGGCAGACTGATTTTTGGGAGTGGGTTGCCAGGTCCTTCTCCCAAGCCTACAGCATCTAGTGTTCCCACGTGGTCTCCCATCCAAGGACTTAACCAGGGCCGACCCTGCTTAGCTTCCGAGATCTGAAGGGATCGGATGCCACAGGGCTACAGCTGCAGGCTTAAGGTTTTAACCTTAAGCATGGCTTATTTCTATGTGAACACTGCCAGGGCGCCCTATCAGGTCTAATTAGGCAAGCTGTCTGAGCCTGAGCCTGAGCCCGAGTCCGACAGCGCCCACGTTGTACGCGCGAGGCAGGTAGGCCCGGCACTAGCGCGGGACGCGGTGATTCAGTCGCGGGCAGCCTAGAAGTGGGAGAAACTTCAGACTCCCCGACACCAGGCTTGGAGAAGCGCGTCCCGCGCCCGGCTCTCCGCACCATCGAGCACCCGGGGATTCTGAATAACCCCAGTCCCTTAGCGAAGTGGCTCCAGACCGCCGTGGTTCCGAGCTGCCCCATCGGGACAACAGGGCATCGGCCCCACGCTCAGCCGGCAACCAGGGCCCCCTTCCAAGCCCGCGGGCCACGCGCGCCCAGCCCTCACCTCCTGCAGGTAACGAAGCTCCAGCAGCTGCTGCAATGGCGCCTCGAACTTACACCGGAACCGAAAACGCCTTTCGTACGACCTCTTCCGCCCGGCTCAGGTCCCTTCGCGCGCCGCCACCGCAGTTGCCAGGACGACCAGGACTTCCCGAGGCCAGCGCACGAGGCCGGGCTGTCCGCTGAGTTGCTTGAATACAGGCCCGCAAGCTCGCTGCCAGGCAACAGCGTCCTCGGTATCCGCCTGGGGAAACGCGTAGACCTTCGGGCCTCATAAAGACAACAGCACCTAAGGGAGTGAGGGCTCAGGGCCACAGCGGGCCTGGAATTCTATTCAGGCAGCACCGTGGACACCTAACATGACGCAATCTCCGCCCTGCGCCTGGTGGGGCGGGGCTTCGCGGGGCCTCGTCCGGAAGTGATGTTTCCCAGACCGGAAACCGTCATTAGAGAAGAAGCGTCCTTAGAGTTCGGGTGGTGTTTTCTGTCGGTTCTCCGGTACTGTACCTTGCCACCCGCTGGGGCGGGAACCAGCGGCCTACACTGGTGCGGAGGAGGCTGTTCGGAGAGGTCGGAGCCCCCAAGAGGAGTCATCGCCTTTTTGGTTCTTCCGAGGACAGGTGGACTTCGGTTTTTGTTTTTTGTTTTGTTTTGTTTGCGGTATGGAGGCGCTGAACCCAGGCCCTCGCGCTTGCTTTGCAACCACCCTACCCCAGCGCTGCACCCTCAGCCCTTTTATTTCAATTTTAATCTTGAGTCAGGGTTACCGAGGCTGTCTCTGACCTCGACCTGAGATGGATCCTCCTGCCTCCGCCTCCCGAGTCGTTGGCATTAACAAGCGTGCGTCTTTATTTCTGGGTTGGTTTCTCTCTGGGACCGTTTTATGTCTAAATACTGCTTGGTTTTCTCAGTTTAGATGCTGTTCTCTTTATGAGGTTTCCCTGCAGTCCCGGCTGCAACGTCCTCACCGCCCAACACCTTTTTCCTCCTGATCTGTTTACCTCCTACCTTTACCCACCCCCGGCGTCCAGGTTGGCCAGCGCCCTCGAATTCCCGTGGTCAGGGGAAAGCGATTCTCTTGTCACAGACTATGTGCTTTGAGGCAGGAACCCGATTCCATCCATTTCTAACTGTAGAACAGACTAGATCAGTGCTGCTTGCAGCCTTATTACTGTGGCATCCGATCCCATCAGATCTCGAAAGCTAAGCAGGGTCGGGGCCTGGTCAGTACTTGGATGGGAAGAAGACCCGGCAACCCATTCCCAAAAAACAATCAGCCATTGAACACCCTATGAATAGCAGAGAAGCACTGACAATGGTGTTTCATCTGTTGTAGGTAGGGTCGCTATGAGTTAAACACGGACTGGAGGGCACCTAACAAAAACAAGAAGACCAGTGCTAATACCACTGGTTTGGAATTCAGGATCCCCTAATCAGAGTCAGACTCTGCCAATTCCCAGCACTGAGACCTGGGTTCCGCCCCTTAAGAGTTTGATATGTAATCTGTAAAGTTGTCATGGAGGTTTTATGAGATAAACTGAGTTCTCTTTGATAGCGATTTTATGGGATAAACTGAGTTCTCTTTAGTAGCTAGGAAATGCTGCTATGTGGTTTGAAAAATGTTTTGTTATTTATATTTGGATCAGACTATTCTGTGGGCTTTACCTGGCTCTATAAAATATATTCGTTAGGTTTCAAAGGGACTTTGCCAATTGGGTACTCTACTGCCCTCATTTTACAGATGAAACGAAGACCCAAAGAGGAAAAGTGATCTCTCCAAGTCACAGAATCATTGGTAGAGCTGCATAAGAGCCAAGCTGCAGAAACCTGAGGTCTTTCTATTATACTTTAAGGAAAGAGGTTTTGAGGTACTGTAATTTTATAGCCATCCTTTTCCTTTCCAGCCCTCATCCTTTCAGCTCCCTCATTCTAGCCTTTGAGTTGCATTGTAATTGCCTTTTCCTTTGTCTGCCTCCTTACTAAAATATCACCTTCTGGGGGAAAGAGATTGTTACTTAGTTCCTTTTCTGTGTTGCCAACATCCAGTACAGTGGAAGAAAGTTGTTGGTGTTATAGTAACAGCATACCGGTTGTCCTGGCACATGCTTGTAAGGCCAGTGACATGGAAGCCTGACATAGTAGGACTTCAAGGGCAGAGGCAACCTGCACAACTTAGCAAGACCCTGTCTCAAAATAAAAGGGGACAGTAGAAGTCCAGTGTTAAGAGTACTTCCTTAGCATGCATAAGGCTTTGGATTCAACCCCTGAGTAGTGCAAAATAATAACAATATTAAAAACAGCAATAATGTCCATTAAACGCCTACTATACATCAGGCATGTTACATTAGGACATTAATTATAATTAATTCTTCACAATGACTGTTAGGTAGGTTTTATTACCCCTATTTTGCAGATGAGGAAACTGAAAGTAAGGGAATTTTAAGTGGCTTCTTAGAAATTCCAATGAGTAAGTCAGCCGAACCAGTATTTGAACTCAGGTACCCTGGATGCTAAGTCCCTTCCAGGAGCTACGACCCAGCTATGACCTTGTGCTACTTCCACTAAGTGAATGTGTACCAAAATAGTGGCTGGCAAAGGCCTTTGGTAAACTGAGACTCTGAAACCAAGTCATTCAATTTTTTTCACCCAGGTCTTGGCAAAGTATCTTGTGGAGAGAAAATGCCTAAAGTCAAAAGAAGCCGGAAAGCTCCCCCAGATGGCTGGGAGTTGATCGAGCCAACACTAGATGAGTTGGATCAGAAGATGAGAGAAGGTGAGTGGGGATTTCCTGTCAGGTTGGGCTAGGCAAAAGGCCACAAGTTTAGGTGCTTCCAGAGCCAGGCATGAACTCAATATAATGAGAGGCTTGTGTCTTAATAGTGACATGTTTTGTTTGATTGTTGACTCAAAATGCTGTGTTAGAAAGTGAAATTACATTAGTGAAAAGATCCTCAACAATTTTTTTTTTGTCCAACTTGAATACAAAGCTTTACTAATACAGGACCAATTGTCTATCTTTCATTATCTACTATTTTGGTTAGATGTGTATTTAAAATCACAAAATATAGCTACTTGGAAATGCTGCTCTCTCTTAACTTTGGCATTTGTTGAAACATTTTTACTCAAAATTTTTTGTGAACCTTTGTCACTGTTTTCTTCATTTAGTCTTTGCATCATCTAACAGTTTTCTAGAATGCACCATAGTTACTTCTCTCTAAGTGGTGTGTGATCTTGAATGTTATGAATCCATGTAGTATGCTGCCTTTGGACATTTTATCTGAAGCCACAGGGCTCTAATGGCCTGTGATCACAGTGTAACCACTTGAATTGCTAGTTATAATAATTTTTAAACAGTGCTTCTTTAAATTGAGCGTGCTGACACATGCCTGTAATCCCAACACCCGGGAGGCTGAGGCAGGTGAATGGACGAAAGTTTGAGACCAGTCTGGTCTACAAAGTGAGTTATAGGACAGCCTGGGCTACATAGCAAGACCCCATCTCAAAAAAACAACAAAAAACCCTTTCTTTACACTGGGCACAGTGGTGCACACTTGTAATCCCAGAGACTCAGGAGGCAGAAGCAAGAGGATCACAAGTTAAAGGCCAGATGCAACCTGTGTAACATAGTGAGAACCTGACTCAAAAAGTAAAAAATGTTGGGGATGCTGCCCAGTGGTAGAGGACTTGCCTACCTAGTATGCATAAGGCCCTGGGTCCAACCCTAAACACTGCAGAAAAAAAAAAAAGAAAAACAAAAACAAGACAAAAAACCCCACTCCATCCTGTGCAGCTGACTCTACTGCCCAAAACAAATACCCGCTTCTCCTCCCCAGCGGAAACAGAGCCCCACGAGGGAAAGAGGAAAGTGGAGTCTCTATGGCCCATCTTCAGGATCCATCATCAGAAAACCCGCTACATCTTCGACCTCTTCTACAAGAGGAAAGCCATAAGCAGAGGTAGCGGGCTCAGGATGTCTTTGT
>VMDO01040999.1:0-11524 GCA_007922755.1 Pedetes capensis
CATGACTTCCCAATAAAAATGCTGAACAAATTCAGTATAGAGAGAACATGTCTCAACCTAATAAAGTCGAGATATAATAATTCAACACATAAGATAATACCAAATGTGGAAAAGCTGAGTGCTTTCTCTCTGATATCTGGAACAAGACAAATATGACCAATTCCACCTCTTTTATTCAGCTGTACTTGAATTCCTCTCACCCCCACATGTCTGCCAGTTTTCTATGAGGTAGGGCCTTTGTGTGTTGCTGTGATGCTGAAAGCTATGCCATCAGCATTACAGATACCAGCACAGTTACCCATTGTTGTTGTTGTTGTTAGGTGCCGTCGAGTCGGTATCTGACTCATAGTGAACCTCATAGGGTTTTCAATGGCTGAGTGCTTCGGGATTGCCTTGGGAGTGGATTGCCAGGCCCTTCTCCTATTTTTGCAGTGCAGGGAATTGAACTCGGGGCCTCAGAGACTGCAGTGCTTTACCCACTGAGCTAAATCCCAGCCCATAGTCACCCATGGTGGACAGGTTTCAGCTGAGCTTCCAGACTAAGACAGACTAGGGATAAGGACTTGGCTAACCCACTCCTGAAACAATTAGTCATCGCAAAAGCTATGAATAGCAAAGAAACATTGTCAGATATAGTGCCAGAAAATGAGCCCCCCAGGTTGGAAGGCACTCAAAAGATGACTGGGGAAAGAGCTGCCTCCTCAATGTAGAGTCGAGCTTAATGGCAGGAATGGGGTAAAGCCCCAGGGACCTCCATTTGCTGATGTGGCATGACTCAAAATGAGAAAGAACAACTGTAAACACCTATTAATAATTAGAATGTGAAATGTATATAGTGTAAATGTGGGAAAATTTTAAATTGTCAAAAGGGAAATGGAATGCATAAACATTTACATTCTAGGCATCAGTGAGTGAAAATGGACTGCCATGAGCCATCTTGAATCAGATAATCATATGGTCTACTATGCTAGGAATGACAGATTAAAGAGAAAAGGGGTTGCATTCATCATGAAGAAAGACTTCTCAAGATCTGTCCTAAAGTACAATGCTGCCAGTGATAGAATAATATCCATATGCCTGCAAGAAAGGCCAGTTAATATGACAACTATTCAGATTTACACACCTACCACTAAGGCCAAAGACAATGATATGGAAGATTTTTTACCAGTTCCTGCAATCTGAAATAGATTAAATACAGAATCAGGATACATTGATAATTACTGGTGAATGGAATGCAAAAGTTGGAAACAAAGAAGGCTCAGTAGTTGGAAAATATGGCCTGGGTGACAGAAATGATGTTGGAAACTACAATATGTTCAATTACCAGATTGAACATATAGGAACCAAACATACTTCATATGTGGAAAGAGATGATGGAAAACCTCAATATCAAAAGTCAGAACAAGACCAGGTGCCAATCGTGGATCAGACCATCAACTGTTCATATGCAGGTTCAAACTGAAGTGGAAGAAAATTAGAACAAGTGTACAAGAGCCAAGGTATGACCTTGAGTATATCCCACCTGAGTTCAGAGACCACCTCAAAAACAGGTTTTATGTGTTAGACCCTAATGATCTAAGACCAGACAATTTGTGGAATGACCTCAAAGACATTATGAGGAAAGCAAAAGATTATTCAAAAGACAGAAGAAAAAAGAAAAGACCAAATTACATGTCAAAAGAGACTCTGAAACTTGCCCTTCAATATTGAGCAGTTAAAGTAAAAGGGAGACACGATGAAGTTAAAGAACTAAACAGAATATCTCAATAGGCATCTGGAAAAGACAAAATGAAACATTGTAAGGACATATGCAAAGAGCTGGAGATAGAAAATCAAAAGGGAAGAACATGATTTGTTTTTCTCAAGTTTAAGGAATTGAAGAAAAACTTTAAGCCTTGAGTTGCAATGGTGAAGGATTCTACAGGGAAAATATTATATGACACAGGAAATATCAAAAGAAGAAGGAAATAGTTGGTGGATAGCCAACTGTTTCAAGAGGTTGCCCATGACCAGGAACGAATAGCACTGAAGGACAAAGTGGAAGCTGCCTTGAGGGAATTGGCAAAACCCAAGGATCTAGGAACTGATGAAATACGGATAGAGATGTTTCAACAAACAGATGCAGCACTGGAGGTTCTCACTTGTTTATGCCAAGAGATTAGGAAAACAGCTACCTGGCCATCTGACTGGAAGAGATCCATATTTCTGCCTATTCCCAAGAAAGAGTATCCAACCAAATGTGGAAACTGTTGAATGATATCATTAATATCACATGCAAGTAAAATTTTGCTAAAGATCATTCAAAAATGACTGCAGCTGTATATAGATAGGGAACTGCCAGAAAATCAAGCTGGATTCAGAAGACAGTGTGGATCCAGGGACATCAGTGCTGGTGTCAGATGGATATTAGCCAAAAGCAGAGAACACCAGAATGTCTTTGTTTTATTGATTATGCAAAGGCATTTGGCTGTGTGGATCAAAATAAATTATGGATAACATTGCGAAGAATAGGAATACCAGAGTACTTAATTGTATGCATGAGGAATCTGTACATGGGCCAAGAAGTAGTTGTTTGAACAGAACAAGGAAACACTGCCTGGTTTAAAGTCAAGAAAGGTGTGCATCAGGCCTGTATCCTTTCACTGTACCTCTTCAATTTCTATTCTAAGAAAATAATCCTAGAAACTGGATTTTATGGAGAAGAACACAGCATCAGGATTGCAGGAAGACTCATTAACTACCTGTGCTATGCAGATGACACAACTTTGCTTGCTATAAATGAAGAGGATTTGAAACATTTACAGATGAAGATCAAAGAACACAGCTTTCAGTATGAATTTTCTCTCAGCATCAGGAAAACAAAAATCTTTACACTCCAGTCAGTCCACAACTTTATGATAAATGGAGAAAAGACTGAAGTCTAAGATTTTGCTTTACTTTGTTCTATGATCAACCCCCAGGGAAGAAGCAGTCTAGATATCAAAAGACACATTGCATTGGGAAAAACTGTTGCAAAAGACCTCTTTAAAGTGGTGAAAAGATGTCACATTGAAGACAAAGGTGCACCTGACTTATGCCAGGGTATTTTCAGCCATATTATGTGGTTGTGAAAGGTGGACATTGAATAAGGGAAATAAGAGAAGAATTGATGCTTCTGAATTATGGTGCTAGAGATGAATACCATGGACTGCCAAAAAACCAACAGATATGTCCTAGAAGTAATGCAACCAGAATGCTCCTAGAAGCAAGGATGACTAGACGGTGTCTTAAATATTTTGGACATGTTGTCAGGTGGGATCAATCCCTAGAGAAGGACATCATGTATGGGAAAATGGCAGGTCAATGAAAAAAAGGGAGACCTTCAACTAGGCGGATGGACACAGTTTTGCAACAATGGGCTTAGACATAAAAAAGATTGTATGCCTTGCACAGAATTGGGGAGTGTTTCATTCTGTTGTACACAGGGTCACTATGAGTCAGATCTGACTCAAGGGCACCTAAGAAGAACAACCTGAATTTCTAGCCACAGCAATCATTAAAGAGAAACCATATATGATATCCAAATTGGAAATTATAAAGTTCAATTATCATTTTTTTCAGGTGAGATAATTTTATGTATAGAAAACTATAAGACTATCAAAAATTTTTAGAAATAATAAACAACAATAACAACAAGATAATAGGTGCTAATGAGGAGGCAGAGAAAAGGGAACACTTGCAAACTATTAGTGGGAATGCAAATTAGTAAGGCATTATATATAATAGTATGGAAGTTTTTTTAAAGTAATAATAAAACTACCATATGATCCAAACATCCTTTTACTAGGTTTATGCCCAGAGGAAATAAAGTTAACATGTCAAGGACAAATTTGTACCCATATAGTCATTGAAGAACTATTCATAATAGCCATGGAATGAAAACAACCTACCTTTCTATCCACTGATGAATGTATAAAGAAAATTTGTTAAATATACACAATAGAATACTTTCTAGGCATAAACATGATTAAATACTGTCACATACAACAACATGGATGGAACTAGGCATTATTATGTTAAGTAAAATAAGCCAGGTACAGGAACGTACTATCTGAACTCACTCATATGTGATATCTAAAAATTGATCTCATTGAATGTTAAAGTAGAATGGTGGTTATGAGGAGACAGAGAGAATAGGAGGAAGAAAGGGATGGGAAAAGTTTGATCTAAGGGGAATAAGTTAAAGTTAGAAGTCCTGTTATGCTGTTGTACATTAAAGTGACTGCATAGTGGTTGTAGAAGTATTATCTCGAAAGCTGGAAGAAATAATTTGAAAGTTTTTGCCATAGAGAAGTGATAACTGAAGAGATTTTATACATAAATATATATGTTTTAGTTAGTTGATGCAGCACAGTGGCAGAGTAACTGAAACACACATATGGGAGAAGAGATTTATTGAGAGCTCATAGCTAGAGGATCAATGGCAGCAGGGCACACACGACAGTGGCACGCAGAAGGGCCTGTGATAGAGAACCTCACAGGATGGCAATCAGGAAGCAGAGGTGACAGAATGTAGGGTCCAGGGTAAACACCCTAGGACTTGCCTCCAGGGACACACTTTCACAAGGCTAGAATCTCACCTCCCAAAGCACTATAGCCTCCACAAACTGTACCACCACCTGAGGACCAAATATTCAAACACATGACATTTGGGGGACATTTCAGATTCAAACAATGACAATATATTTAACCTCACTGAAGCATGACACAGCATAAACACTCATCAAAATATCACATGGTACCCCAGTATGTGTAATTTTTTATATTTCTCTGCATGTTCAAGCCTTTGATAACCCTATCAGGGTTGATATGAGTCAGACCTGATTTGACAGCACCTAAGAACAACAAGATGCATGTTAAAACAAATTTAACTTAAGTAAATTTATAAAACAAATATATCATATTGTACAAGTACAAAGAGAGTATAGGAACCAAGAATCTATGGCCAGGCTGATAGGGGAAGAATATATGCTGCACAAGTATAGTCTATCAAGATTGGAAGAGGTTGTTATCCTATCTAATATGCAGAAATAAACATAGAAAGGAAAGCAAAATGAAGACACAGGAGGAAATATTCCAATTTTTTATAAAATTAAATCTCCATAGTTTGACTCTAATAATATGGAGATATGTGACCTACATAATAAGGAATTCAAGAGGACAGTCATAAAAATGCTCAATAGATAAGGAGAACATTTTGATAAAGATATTAACATAGATAGAAGGGAACCAGGTGCTAGTCATCAATACATTGGGGGAAATGCCACAATGGCATTTCAGAGATCTTTAAGTCTGCCCCTCCTAATACATACCTAAGGAGACTAGGAATGCAGAATCCCTTAGAGGTACACACTTCAAGTACTCCCCATGGGCTTGCTGCCCAGGGCTGCCCTAGAACTTTGCATTCTGTATTCTGATATAGCATTCTTTGGATGCCCCAGTCTTATCTCAACAAGTCCCAGGTATAACTCTCACTGGAGCTGTGGAAGGTGTCAATAGTAAGACTTGATGGTGTTCATGTCCATGTAGTGCTAATTCTATAGGTGTGGAGAATGCATAAGCTGGTTAATTGGCTTCTTCCACTCAGATTAAAAAGGATGCATCAGACTGTCTGGAGGTTTAGGCAGAAACTGGCCACAGGGGTGGAACCATAACACAGGGTCTCCACTAAGAGAAGTGGGGCCTCCATTGGGACCATAGAAGTATAAGGTATGCAATGCCCACCTGGGAAAGCTGGAGGCGCAAGGCCCCAACCTGACAGAATTGTTCCTTGGACTGAGTCCAGTAAAGATTTTGGATGGCTGTCTGAAGCCTTGGGGTTCAAACTTCTCTGTATGACCAGCAGGCAAAACTATACATAGTAACCCAAAACTATCATTAAGTACTATAAGAATCCATTTTCTGAATATGCCAATTAAAAGACAAAGATTGGCATAATGGATAAAACAAACAACAGGCAACTATTTTTAATCTATAAGAAATCTAGTTAAGGCCACCTTGCCCACTCACTTTAGCTTCAGCACTAAAGTTCCTGATATTGTGACTCGCCTGATGCTGTTTTAAAGACTCTGAGGTTGGATTTTGTGCCACTGAACATTGGTATAGAGGCAAAAGAGGATCTAATGAGGCCAAGGAGGACACTGTGGAGTTGGACAGGGGTCCTACCACTTGGTGGGAGCAGAAACATTGGTGGATCTTAGGCAGTGGGGCTTGGCATGACAATATGCTTCCAGACTACTCTATGTGGTCTTGGGAGAAACAAAAACAAATTAATGATTCTATGTTTAAAACATAAACATTTGAATATAGTTGAATAGAAGTGCCCAGCACTCACTTTCTCTCAACAGGGAAGAACCAAGGCAACAGCTGAATTGCTGCATTTTGAGGTGAGTGACCATGAGATAATGCTGGAGTTCAGCAAGAAAAATACTAGAATGTTGTAAGATTTAGAGACCTAGGACAAAAGCATAGAAAAATAAATGAAACACCACAGAAACTCTTCCCATAGCTCCTCAGCTGGTGGGTGGGATTGTCCCTTACAGAGAAAAGAGTGAATGGGGAGTCCCAGAAGACTCCATCAGCATGGACACTGTGAAACCTAGCTACTGGTGAGATTCATGGCCTTGCAGCTCAGTTAGGGGAGCAAGATGGACTCTGCTTAGTAGCTTTGCTTTGCAGAAGAAAAGCCTATTTCTGTGCAAACCCCCACTGTCTAAGGTGCTGTAGCTGGGTGCCATGTTACGAGTGGAGCTATTATTTAAATTGGCGCTTCTCTAGGAGACAGAAACTGCTGCATATCCCCAAGTCTGGGACCTCACAGACATTCAAGTACACTGGCATGGTGGATAGCACCTCATGGACCCAACTTGGCCCAGCAGAACAATGATAACCCCAGAACCCAAATCCATTCACTGCCCTGCATTGCAGAAGGCAGATGTTTTGGTACAGGTAGACATGAAAAGTGACACTCAAAACTTAAAGAGTAGAGGGCTTGTTTTCTGTAAATAAGGCCATGACCAACCACTTTTTGGCTTGTGCCAATTTCAGGATTGAAGGTAGTTGCCCAAATAATCCCCACTAGGCCCATCCCCTGAGCCGTGTGTAGGCATGTACTTAACACCTCTCAGAACTTGGAGCCTGTGCAATGGGTCCTGCTACTGACCCACCATCCCTGTGGATCCTCTTCACTTTCATTCCTCTTCTGTTGGGGCTGGGAGCCAGCAATGTGGGTCTTGCTGCCCCTGTTCTACTTCCACACTGCCTCTGCATATATGCTGCTGTCAGGACTGGGTGCAAGCACCCCACAGGGGGTTCTGAAGTTTTCCCCCTGCTGCTTTGCCCCATGCAGTAAGGGTATGTGCTGCATGGTCTCAGAGCAGAGCTTTCAGAGCCACCACCACTGCTCCAGCTGCCAGTGCCAGAGGCTTTTGCCAATAGCGGAGCTCAATTCACCATCACCCAACAAATTCCAATTCTCTCATTGTCAGAGTGACCACACAGGGGGCACCTTACACCCACTGCTGTGTACACTCCACTGTCCAAGCCATTCAAGTGTACCCACTATTATGTGGACCCCAGAGACAGTGGATTTCTTGAACTATCATACCATGCACTATGTGCATATTCATTGTAGCCAATGAAGCTATAGGGAGATAATACTACAGTGCCTGGGTGTCACTAAACCCAACATTGCATACAAAATTGATACTCTAACACATCTTTAGGACAAATCCATTTACTACAAAGTCCATTCCATAAAACTGGTGGAGATAATTGAACCACCAGATGCACACGTATCAATGTACCAGCACTAGAACTATGAAAAACAGGTAAAATGATGCATATAGAAGAATACCATAACTATCTAGCAACAGACCACAAAGAAAATTATATTAATGAAATACCTGAGAAGCAATTTAAAAGAATGGTCATAAAGAAGCTCGATGAGGTCTGAGACAATATGAAATTAGAAAATGAAATTAGATAAATGCAAGATATGAATAAGAACTTCAACAAAAAGATAAAAGTCTTCTAAAATAACCAAAGAGAAATCCTAGAAATTAAGATTTCAGTAAATCAAATAAATATAATTGAAAGTCTCAAAAAGAGTCTAGATCAAGTGAAAGAAAGAAGAGGTGAACTTCAAGATAGGTCTTTAAAAATAACTGTGCTAGAAAATAAAAGAAAAAAATAAAAGAACCCCACAAGACAGAATGAAGATAGCATTTGAGATCATTGGGACAAAAATTATACAAATGAGTATTTGTATGTTTACAAAACTCAAGGGAGAGGAAAAATAGAAAGGCATAGTAAACCTACTTGATAAAATAATAGTTAAAAATTTTCCTAATCTTGGGAAAGATATGGACATTCAAAACATGAACCCATAGGACCAAAAATAGACATTACCAAAAAATTTCTGTTATATTATAATCAAACTGATAAAATAAAAGATGAAGAGAGAATTATAAAAGTTGAATGAGAAATCACTAAGTCAAATTTAAGAGAACCCACATTATACCAACAGCATATTTTTCAAAAGAAATCTCACAGGTCAGGAAGAAATAATCTACATGCACTATGTTCCAAAAGAAAACAACAATCTTCCGATAATACTATGTCCAGGAAGGATATCCTTCAGAAATGAAACTAAAGTCTTCTCAAGATAAGTAAAAACTGAGGAAATCATCCCCACTAGACCAGCTTTACAAAACATGTTTAAAAGAGTCGTATATCAAAATCTTATCAATGTTAAAATTCCTAAAATTGATAATGGTGCCACAGTTATGTAACCTAGTATCCATTATTCTTGGACGATAAAGAATTTAAGGAGAAAAGGGCCTAACATCAGTCACTGGAACCTTGAAGACAAATGCTTCAGCAAGAACAATCTGTGTTATATGTATGTATGAATCTGTAAGCTGAGTGTTCTCAATTCTGTTTACACAATCAAATAAAGTGGAGACTTTTTTTAAGTCTCATATCTAGAAGCAAAAGCAAAATAATTAACATCATGTAAAGTACACATGCTAGGCTAATGCTCCACCACTAAGTCACACTCGCAGCCCATATTATATTTTTTATTTGGAGACAGGGTCTCACTAAGTTATGCAAGCTGCCTTTGTCCTTGAATTCCCAATCCCCTTGTCCTTGCCTCCTGACTCATTGGGATTACAGATATGTGCCACTACATCCATCAAACCTTCTCAGTACAACACACCACCAAACCACAAAGATGTACAAGAGAGGAGGAATAGTGTAAGGGGAAAATACTGCCCCAAAGAGCTGCACCCTAAAATATTTCATAAAAGGGTTAAGGCATGGAGGAAGTGATGTGTGACAGTGAGCCTAAGGAAAACAAGCTTTCACGCTCAGGGGAGGAGAAACTGCCCGCCTGGCCAAAGGGAGAGGCCTAATTGCCCTCCTGGCCACTTGGGAAGTAGAATTGCCCACCTGATCACTACTCCCCTTGCTGGCGCCTGAGAGTCATGAGATGTTAAATGGTATGTGCAGAACAATGTGGTCATGAGACACTTGTTTAGGTCATGATTTCCTGGAGTCCAGATTGTTTTGATCTTTACCTACAGAAATATGTGTTTGATCTATAATCTAGGGAAGAGGTCAAAAAGAGGTCATGTACTTGCCACATGTTTGATGAGATCTGTTGATGATTAACTAAAAATAAAAATCAAGATATAAGCTGGGGCTCGAGAGAGCTTCAGCAGCTTTTGCAATTGCTCGCTGACATTCTCGGTTTCTCCGACTTTTCATTTCTCACGAAGGCATTGTGGCTTCAAATAGAACAAATGATATTCAAGACAAATAGAAGAAATTTAATGAAATAACTGGAGTAAGTAATTACATATTCCTACTAACCTTCAATGAGAACAGACTAGATTTTCCAATTAAAAGATACAGGCTGGATGAATGAATACTGTATTAGCTGTCATGGCCCTAGCAGAAAAACGAACCCACACAAACTCATAGAGGAAAAGATT
Source organism: Pedetes capensis (assembly GCA_007922755.1). Lineage (NCBI taxonomy): Eukaryota > Metazoa > Chordata > Mammalia > Rodentia > Pedetidae > Pedetes > Pedetes capensis. The sequence goes on from VMDO01040999.1 coordinate 10,038, forward strand.
TATTGCAAGTACACAGATAAAGGGTGAGTCCATAATAGGGGAGCAGGTGTGGCAATGGCAGGAGGCAGGGCCCATGGCAGAAGACCTCACAGCATCAAGGAGCAGGAGACAGAGAGCTTCCGGGAACCATGGGTTCAGGATAAAACTTTCAAGCCATGCTCCCAGGGAGCCACTTCCATATAGCTAAGTCCTGCCTACCAAAATTCCATGACCTCCACAGTGCCACCACCTGGGGACCAAATGTTCAAACCTGCAACTTTGAGGGACTTCCAGATCTAAACCATAACACTCCACTGCTGGCTCCTAAAGGTCCACAGCCACCTCATAATGCAAAATGCATTCAGTATAACTTTAAGGTTCCCCCAAATCTTAACAGTTTTAACCATGTTCAAAAGCTCAAGTCCAAAGTCTCCACTGAGACTCAAAGCAAACTCAGCTGTGGGCTCCTACAAAGCAAAAGACAGGTTACATAATTAAGTCTGACATCTGGTACATGCAACAGCATCTGGCATCTGGCATCATCTGGGTTTGAACAGTCTTATGTGGCTCCACTCCTGTGGTCATGCCATGTGCAGCAAAAATGACCCTCCTAGGCTGGCTCCACTTTTTTCTGGGAGCTTCCCTCAGCAGACATTTTATGCTTCCGGCATCTCCAACATCCTGGAATCTCCATTGCTGCTTAGGCTCCACCCACTAAGCTTCACACATCAGCCTTTCAGGGGATCTCTGCAGAGCATCCAATACTGCTACACATTGCCAGGCTTCATAGGCTGTCTTCTAAAACCTTGGTGGCAGCCTCTAGAAACCCTTAACTCTTCCAAACTGTATGCCTGCAAAACCAGTACCACATGGATGATAATAAGAGTTGCTGGTAGCTTGAGAAGTAGTTGCACCTTTTTAGATGTAGTAGTGGTTTTTGTTTACTCAGGCTGAGAAACCATTTTCCTGAGCAACCTCTTCTAGCAAGGTGTCCCAGGGACAATTTTCAGATACTACCCTATCAAATGGGTTTTTAATCTTAAACCTTGAAGTCTTAGATGGGAGGAGTGTAGTCAACTTCTTCTCTGCCTCCAGGTCATCTTTATTATTCTCTTTAATGGCAAATATCTGTGTAACAATTATGGTCTCCTTGCCCAAACTGGCCCTGTTCCCAGTAACCTTAAAAAAGCCCTCACTGCCATGGCTTTTTGTCTCTTTAAACTGTGTATTTTCCATTTCTTCCTGCTGTGACTTCTGTTCTATTTTCTCATCATGTATCTGGCAGAATGTAGCAAGCAGCAAACAATATATGGCCTCAACACTAGGCATTTTTGATATTTCTTCTACCAAGTTAACCCTTAATTGGTGACATGCCCTAACTAGAATATAACCAGTGAATAAGGTCACTAAGACTTGTATCCTTTCTAAGGATGTATAGGTAATTCTTTTTATTGCAAGTGGCTTTATATTGTGTCTTTTATTTTGTTCCCTAATTGAGTAAAGTTTCA